>QRDG01000626.1:0-298610 GCA_012064385.1 Puccinellia tenuiflora | reverse complement strand
ATAGGCAATTTCGGGTAAACAGATAATAACAATAAGATCATAGGGAAATAAAGGATGGTACAGATTCTCGAATTTCACATGAGAGAAGCCAATTTTTATTTCATGATCACATTGCCCTGGTTACAATAGAATTTGCTAAGTGTAAAAAGGACGTAGCTGAGCGATATTCCACAGACATTTCATCTCGTCTAAGTCATCATCTACATGCCTTTTCCTCTTACGACCTTTCTTCCTAGGATCTTTCTTTCAATCCCTTAAGTCGAGGAGATAATATGACCCGTTTTTCAGAACTTTGCTGATAACAAAAGGTCCTTCCCATGGAGGGGATAATTTGTGCTGCCGGCTTTGCACAAGCCGAAGCACTAAGTCGCCTTCTCGAAAAGATCGATTCCGCACTCTACGGCTTTGATAGCAACGTAGATCTTGTTGATAGATGGCGGATCGTTGGAGAGCTAGCTCTCTTTCTTCTTCGAGGATATCTAAACCGTCTTGACGTGCTTCTTCTGCGTCTTCTTCGATGTAGGCTGTGACTCGAGGCGAATCGTGGATCATGTCGGATGGGAGCACCGCTTCTGCACCATAGACTAGAAAGAAAGGGGTGAAGCCGGTTGATCTATTTGTGGTAGTACGAATACTCCATAAGACCGACGGCAATTCATCGACCCAAGTGCCAGCTGCTCGATGCAATGGGGTTTCAAGCCTCGGCTTAAGACCTTGCAGAATAATGCCGTTAGTGCGCTCTACCTGTCCATTGGATTGCGGGTGTGCCACCGATGCCACGTCGAGTCGGATCTTTGATCGGCTGAAAAACTTCGAGAGCTTACCGACGGAAAAGTTTGTGCCATTGTCAGTGATAATGCTATGCGGTATGCCGAATCGAGTTGTTATCTCGATGATGAACTTTGTAGCTGTAGCTCCGTCGAGTTTCTTGATTGGCTTTGCCTCCACCCACTTTGTGAATTTGTCGACCGCCACCAGCAGGTGAGTTAAGCCTCCTCTTGCCGTCTTGAAACGTCCCACCATGTCGAGCCCCCAGACCGCAAACGGTGAAGTAACAGGGATCGTCCGGAGCTCCTGAGCCGGCAAGTGAACCTGCTTTGCGTAGCGCTGACATCCTTCACAAGTCTTGACGATGTTGATAGCATCCTCCTTAGCCGTTAGCCAGAAGAATCCGTGCCGAAACGCCTTGGCGACCAACGCCTTTGCCGCCACGTGATGCCCACATTCGCCGGAGTGGATTTCCTCTAGGATCTGCCGCCCTTCTTCTGGAGAGACGCATCTTTGGAAAATGCCGGATGTGCTCCGCTTGTATAGCTGTCCGTCAATAATCGTGTACGCCTTTGCTCGATGCTCAATTTGACGGCTTAACACCTCGTCGTCATTGGGCAGTTTCTTGTTAATCAGAAAATCGATGTAAGGCGTGGTCCAATCTGGGGCTACCAAGCATACATGAACTGATTCTGCCGACAAGGGGTAATCTTCGTCGCCACCTTTGATGGACGGCTTGTGTAGATGATGGAGAAACACGTCTGGTGGCACTGCCTTTTGCCTGGAGCCTATTCTGGCCAAGGCATCAGCAGCTTCATTGTCATCTCGGGAGATATGTCGAACCTCTAAGCCGGCAAAGCATATGCCGAACTCATTGACTGTTCTCCTGTATTCCGCCATTGTGGGACTTTTCGTGTCCCAGCATCCATCAAGTTGCTGCGCAACCAGATCCGAGTCGCCATAGCAGAGGATGCGCTTTACTCCCAACTCCTTAGCCATATGAAGGCCGTGGAGGAGAGCCTCATACTCTGCTACATTGTTGGTGGCGTTGAAGTGGATTCGGAGGACATAACTGAGCTTATCATCCTTAGGTGATTTTAGTACTACTCCAGCCCCCGAGCCTTCCTTCATCTTTGAGCCATCGAAGTGCATTATCCAGTACTGAGAATCCGGCAAAGGTGTGCTTTCCATCGCCTCTGTCCAATCTGCAACAAAGTCGGCTAGAACTTGAGACTTGATGGCGGTCCTC
This sequence comes from Puccinellia tenuiflora, assembly GCA_012064385.1. Lineage (NCBI taxonomy): Eukaryota > Viridiplantae > Streptophyta > Magnoliopsida > Poales > Poaceae > Puccinellia > Puccinellia tenuiflora. The sequence continues at coordinate 296,593 of QRDG01000626.1, read as the reverse complement.
GGCTTGTACTGGATGTCGAAAGCTGCTAACTCGATGCCCCATTTGACGACTCGACCCGTTGTGTCGGCATTATTGATGATGTCTCTTAGTGGAGCTTTGCTGACCACCGTGATTGTGTGATCCTGGAAGTAATGCCGTAGTTTTCTGGCGGCAAAGAATACACCATAGGCTAACTTCTGGTAGTGAGGGTAGCGTTGCTTTGAATCTGAGAACACCTCACTAATGAAATAGACGGGGCGCTGATCCGGCCATTGCTTCCCTTCCTCCAGGTGCTCCACTACAATGAAGGCACTTATCACGAAATTCGTGGCCAACAAGTAGAGGAGAAGCGGCTCTTTTTCCCTCGGAGCTGCTAAGATTGGAGCATGCGTCAATGTATACTTCAGCTGAGCGAAAGCTGCCTCTGCTTCCTCTGTCCAAACAAAACTGTCCGACTTTTTGAGGAGCTTGTATAATGGCAATGCTTTGTCACCAAGCCGGCTAATGAATCGGCTTACAGCCGCGGCGTAACCCGTAAGCCGCTGTATGTCTTTTAGACAAGTCGGCCTCTCGATGTTCTAAATCGACTTTATCTTTTCCGGGTTAACTTCAATTCCTCTTTGAGAAATAATGAAGCCCAGAAGCTTGCCTGCGGTTACTCCGAAGACGCATTTTGCCGGGTTAAGCTTCATCTGGTACTCCCTTAGATTTGCAAAGGTTTCCGACAGATCGGCGATAAGATCGCCATGCTTCTTCGACATGACCGCTATGTCGTCGACGTAGACGTGAACATTGCGGACAATCTGCTTGTCCAAACACCGTTGCATACACCTTTGGTAAGTAGCACCGGTGTTCTTTAAGCCGAAAGGCATTGTGACATAGCAGTAATTGCCATATGGCGTTGTAGCGCCCCGACCCCAGAACTATACAGTGGAACGTTGTGTAACCGGTCATGCTACACAATTGAGGGTTACTGGGTTTACCAATCCCAGGCCAATACTCCTTGGCAGGTGTGCTCGGAATGGATCATCGGCACACAACACCTCAATCATGCCATAAGCTCAGACATCGCTTCCATGTATAGTAAAGAGACCGAGACTTGTGGAACGAACTGGCACATCACAGACTCTACGACACAAAGATATCATAGTTCAACTCATATAATTGAGAAAGATAGCAAATGACACATCAGAGGTCACTGACCCATCATTACAACACGCGGAAGCAAATTAAAGTTGTCTAAACAACAAGATCCAAATTATGGCCTAAGAGGCCTACAGATAATTATCCCGTGCCAGCCTGTTCCATGACGTCCCAAGCTGCCACCTGGGAACCCCAGACTACTCGTCGAAGTCAACATAGAACCCACCTTCCAGTTCGGTGGCGTCCTCCTCTGAAACAAATAATAAGCAACAAAGCAAGGCTGAGTACGACGTACTCGCAAGAATTAGTAGGGCGATATAGGCCCGATGCAGACGGAGGCTTCAAAGCTATATAAGGTAGTGGTTTTGCATAAAGCTGATTTTTTCCTTCCGAAGACTAGGACTCATGGCATCGTCTAATCAGAAGGTTTTCATAAGGGGATAAGAGGGTAACACTTTTCTCTTCGGTTCACGGGGAACCTACTGTATTCAGAAGCACTACTTATCTCCACCAAGGCACTCCCTCGAATCACCCTCGAGGAAATGAACCTTTATCACACGTTGATTATGCAACCTCTAGCTGCCATTTGATTAAAGGTTCAGGTTCTCTATGATCTCACCTATCTCACCAAGATTTGTCCATAACCGTGGACACGGCTTTTCGAAAAGATTAAACCCTGCAGGGGTGTACTAATTTACCCATTGGTACCGTCCGACTCACCTAGTTGGCCCTCTTCCGGGGAAGGCCGGCAAGCAGGCGCGGTTAAACCTTTACCTCGCGTGAGACTATCCAAGAGTCATCTGTGGCCACAGGGCAAGTTTACCCAGCCTCAGCCCCTGCCCCATCGCCACGTCCTAACACCACCATCCTCATCATTTCTTTTTCCGCTCACACACACGGCAAATGGAAATAGCAAACTAGAGGACCCTTGGATACGCCCGCACAAGTTATTCAGTTAGTGAGGCGCCCATACACCCACCAATGGCAGCACGCTCGGTTCTTGGATCGGTCGATAAGAACTCACACCTAGGGGCCAGAATGAGACAAAACACCAACGACCTTGTTGGCCACTCATCCCAGCCTTTTATCAAATTAATTATTGACACAAGCATCCACCACTGTCCGAACATTCCATTCACTTCACATTCATGGAAATAATCAACGGACAACTTAAGCATTCGACTAAGCATGGCTAAGCATATCTAAGCATGACATACAACAGATATGATTTATCTCAGGCCAACACCTCAACCTATGGCTCATAGGTGGGGAAACAGGTAATGGTTCAGGGAACATGCAATGATAGGATATTATATACACTGACCAAAACTTGTCACCAGAATCGAATGCAATAATAGTATGGTGGATAAAATACTTGGGGAATATGAGATATGCCAAGAAGGTTAGGTTAGCTCTTGCCTTGCTGATAACGATGGTCGCACTGGTTGTCGAGGTATTGTGGTGGAACCTCGACTCCTGAATCTAACGGAACACAAACAATAACAAGAAACAAATAAATAACAAGAAGACAAGGTGCAATGCACAATCATGATGAGATGATCATATTATGCAATAGATAGTATTTGGGCATGTCCCACAAGTTAAATGGAACCCCTAAAATAAATATTGCATTTAACGGGTTAAAGCTCCATCTTTAACTTAGTGACTTAGGTAATTAACCGAAACATCCAGTACTGAATTATGAGGTATATATGCATGAAAATGACATTATTAGATAGGTATTAATCCACTGATCATTTTGGGATATCGTTTGCAATTTTTGAGTTATTATTGAACAAGTTATGACATTTCTAATATTTGATTTAATTCTGCCATTTATTTATTTTTAAGGGGCAGCACCAAAATTAAATCTACAAGTCTCTCAAATGTCATATTCTGGTAGCTTAAGGCTTGCTGAACATTTTGAGCTATTGTTCATAATTTTTGAGCAAATACAACTCAAGTTATGCATTTTCTAAAATGGAATTAATTCTGCCATTTTAGCAATTTTAATTTAAACAGCAATGTGAATGTTCATTGTCATGTGGAAATGGAACTAACATGAAGATGTTGTTTTCCTGAACATTTATAGATCTTATTTATAATTTTTGGATCAAAATTCATAAAGTTATGGATTTTATAAATTCCAATTATATTCTGCCATTTTATTTAATTCATTTGAAACAGGCAATTTAAGTTTAACCAAAAATCCAACTAATGGCACTAACATTTAGAGTTTATTTAGCTGAGCATTTTGACATATTATTTGCATTTTTCTGAATTATAAAACCCTAGATATGAATTTCTAAAAATTTGAATATCTCACAGATGAATTGCATTTCATATTTAAATTCAAATTCAAAAATTCATTTGCATGTGTGAGTGACATATTTGAGTAGGTTGTGAAATTACAAACTCTCTGATACTTGGTTTGCAATTTTTGGATCTACCAATTAAAAGATATTGCATTTTCTAGTTTCTATAATTTTCTGGAATTTTAAAGCAGATGAACTGCTGACGTCATCAGTGACATCATCAGGGGGCTGGGGCGCTGTCGATCACGAATTCGTTGATTCGGAGCGAAATTGGACGCGGGCACTAGCGGCACTAGCTAGAGGAGGCCGAGAGGAACCGGGGGGTGGCGGCGGTTGGACCTAAAGGTCACCGGAGGCTCGCCGGCGACCATGTCTGCGGCGGCGGACGACGGCATTCGTGGGGAACGGCAGTGAGAGGGAGAGGGGGAGCAGGAGGGTGTCCACGATGACGGCATGCTCACCAGGAGCACAGAGAGCTCGACGGAGAGGGACGAGGAGGCCGGACGGCGAGGCGGCGGTGTTCAGACGGCGGCGACCGGCGCGGGGAAACTGGCTTCGATTCCCGCGGTGGGAGGCATCCCTGCTCGCACGGGTGGAGGAGGAGGTAGAGGAACTCGAGGCGGTGACGACGGTGGCCTCGGCTGGTCCCGGGACGGCCGGACTCGACGGCGACCGTGACGGCAGAGGCGGCGGCTCGACGGTGCGGGTAGGGGATCGAGCTAGGGTTTCACGGGGGGAAAAGGAGGGGGAAAGGAGCAGCAAGTGGCGGAGGGGGTCCTTATGCCTCCAAAGGGGGCCAGGGTGCAAGGGGAGCGAGGGGAGGGCACGGGCGCACGGCGTCCATGGCGCCAGTGTTCTCCCTGGCGCCACAGTGAAAGGGAGGGAGATGACAGGTGGGTCCCCCCTGTCAGGACTTTCTCTTTTTCCTTTTTCAGAATTTTCCAGCAGCGTTTTGTATTTAACTGAGGCCCTTAAACAGTTTTAAAATTCTGGAAAAATTCACAGGGCCTTAAGATATGATTTTGAACTTGTGATAAAATTTGCAGCCCATTTGGATTTTATCTCCAGTGGTAAAATTTCAGAAGTTTGTTCTCTTGCAATTTAGGGTTTGATTGAAATATTTGCTTTAGCAATTGCTTTAAATTTGGCAACAAATAGGTTTGAAGTAAATGGAACTTCCTGGACAAATATGTTGAGTTGCTTTGAAATTTTGGTTTACCATTTGCATCATCACTTTGGTTTACTAATAGTTGCCCCACTTATTATTTCATGTGAAGCAAAAATAATGAATGGATGCTATGATGCAATGCAAACAAAAAGTGAAAATTTGGCCCATATTTTAGGGTGCCAAATCTGGGCTGTTACAATTCTATCCCCCTTACAAGAATCTCGCCCCGAGATTCCTAGAGTAGGAAGAGGGAGAGGAGGGAAACATGACAACCCTCAACTTTAACGATCTTCTTGATCCCACGATGATCTTCCTTGTTGCAGAGAAAAGGTGGCAAGCATGAAGTGCCGACAAGAAAATCAGAAGATAGTTCAAGGTGACAGACAAGTTCTCTCCAAGGGTTGGAAATATGAACTTTGCACAAGACCATAAGCCATTGAGGAAAATTAGGAACAACTTGACCAAACGAAGGTCGAGCAGAGGATAGGAGAAACGACCGAGAGACATTTTTAGAAACACCACGTTAATGTTCTCCTCGATGTTCTAGATACCACTATCAGGCTTCGGAATAGCCTTCAAGAAGTCATCAAGTAGAGGTCAGACCTTTAAGATTGCAAAGAGACCATAAGGGCAACTTCTAGAATAAGTAGCACAATATCCTCATGGAGAGTGGTTTGAGTTTACAAAAGGCAAGAGGATATCACAATAGGCCTTCCAGTTAAGTAGGGCAACCACAACCTCAAACTTGCCGGATTTACACAAGGCCTATGTCATACTCTTAAGAAACACCAACCATCATTTCTGCTTGAGATTCAGATTTGGTTAAGCATGCGGATATTTCAGACGTGACATGTCCGAGGGAGGAGTTAGAATAGTTAACGAGAGGTAAGGATCTCAAGTATTGACTACAGCGTCAACCTCCAGGACATGAGCTAGATTTGCGAGAGGAAAATTTGCTTTTCCAAACAAACGCTGTGATCTTTAGAGTTTCGACACGAATCTAACTCATTGACCAAAGGTGGGCACCTGAACAAGGGACTTGGCAGCACAGTCAAACTCGGATTGATGATCTGACTACCAATCATGCGAAGAGTGCCATAAGAGTCCTTGGATGTCAAAGCAACATCAATTGCTGAGTATATCCGATTACCACCTCAATATGCATCCTCAACAATCTCGAGCCCTTGTAGCTCGGAGGTAGATGGATAAGGAAGGGTAAGAGCATCACTTCATCAAGTACGTCATGAGACTAAGCACGACCTCTGGATATAAGGAGTGTGACACTCTAGAGTTGAACATAACAGAAGTTGGACAAGCCTCTGATTCTGCGGATTACAATAGTTTGACCTGGTCCGAGAAATGTACAAGGTACCGGAGTTTGTTTCTCCTAATATCCCGATGTGGAATGTCTTGACGGACCACAAGGGTAACATGCATCGGATCACCCCAATGCACGATAACACTTGACTGTCAACTGACAGATAAAGGTCGGACAACAATTCAGAAGTAAGAAACGTGCTCAGGAGAGATCCCAAGATGTTGCAGAAGCACAAGATAGCACTCTTCCAACAACTAGTGCTGAAAGGGTTTTACTAACCAGTGTCGCAGTAGGAGGCACAACGATAGCAGGGAAACTCGCGACAGGGAAGAGCTTTGTTGCCGCAATTCAATTACGACTACAACCACCAAATTGAAGATTAACTTCAAATTTAGCCAACCTGGTGTAGGGTGTGACAATCAACATCAGGGTTTCAAAAGGAAGGATCTTGGGTTAAAGATCAGCTTCATGTACTGGGACTCACGGATAGCATAATGCTCACATGGGTGACAACCCTCATAAATCATTACACCAGAGCCCTAGCACAATCCGGGACCTTCGGTTTAAGATCTTGGGCTAAAGCAAGGGAATTTCTTGACGATCCGCAACATTTCCTTTCTTCGGGCTTTAGAATTGGTAGACGAGCAAAGTTAACCAGTGACTAAAGATAGAACCCAACCCGGTGATCCTAAAGATTTGACTTTGCCGACGATCAGAAGCATCGTTAAATCAAATAGAGGTAAGATAACTCAGAGATGGAGCGAATTGGGTAAGGAGTAAAAAGAATCCTAAGATGGTTTTCACAACTCATTTTATTTCATAAATAATAATTTTACCAACTCTAGACTCAACTTCGACCAATAGAACGGGTTTCCTACAGGCAGTACTGCTCTGATACCAATTTGTAGCGCCCCGACCCCAGAACTATACAGTGGAACGTTGTGTAACCGGTCATGCTACACAATTGAGGGTTACTGGGTTTACCAATCCCAGGCCAATACTCCTTGGCAGGTGTGCTCGGAATGGATCATCGGCACACAACACCTCAATCATGCCATAAGCTCAGACATCGCTTCCATGTATAGTAAAGAGACCGAGACTTGTGGAACGAACTGGCACATCACAGACTCTACGACACAAAGATATCATAGTTCAACTCATATAATTGAGAAAGATAGCAAATGACACATCAGAGGTCACTGACCCATCATTACAACACGCGGAAGCAAATTAAAGTTGTCTAAACAACAAGATCCAAATTATGGCCTAAGAGGCCTACAGATAATTATCCCGTGCCAGCCTGTTCCATGACGTCCCAAGCTGCCACCTGGGAACCCCAGACTACTCGTCGAAGTCAACATAGAACCCACCTTCCAGTTCGGTGGCGTCCTCCTCTGAAACAAATAATAAGCAACAAAGCAAGGCTGAGTACGACGTACTCGCAAGAATTAGTAGGGCGATATAGGCCCGATGCAGACGGAGGCTTCAAAGCTATATAAGGTAGTGGTTTTGCATAAAGCTGATTTTTCCTTCCGAAGACTAGGACTCATGGCATCGTCTAATCAGAAGGTTTTCATAAGGGGATAAGAGGGTAACACTTTTCTCTTCGGTTCACGGGGAACCTACTGTATTCAGAAGCACTACTTATCTCCACCAAGGCACTCCCTCGAATCACCCTCGAGGAAATGAACCTTTATCACACGTTGATTATGCAACCTCTAGCTGCCATTTGATTAAAGGTTCAGGTTCTCTATGATCTCACCTATCTCACCAAGATTTGTCCATAACCGTGGACACGGCTTTTCGAAAAGATTAAACCCTGCAGGGGTGTACTAATTTACCCATTGGTACCGTCCGACTCACCTAGTTGGCCCTCTTCCGGGGAAGGCCGGCAAGCAGGCGCGGTTAAACCTTTACCTCGCGTGAGACTATCCAAGAGTCATCTGTGGCCACAGGGCAAGTTTACCCAGCCTCAGCCCCTGCCCCATCGCCACGTCCTAACACCACCATCCTCATCATTTCTTTTTCCGCTCACACACACGGCAAATGGAAATAGCAAACTAGAGGACCCTTGGATACGCCCGCACAAGTTATTCAGTTAGTGAGGCGCCCATACACCCACCAATGGCAGCACGCTCGGTTCTTGGATCGGTCGATAAGAACTCACACCTAGGGGCCAGAATGAGACAAAACACCAACGACCTTGTTGGCCACTCATCCCAGCCTTTTATCAAATTAATTATTGACACAAGCATCCACCACTGTCCGAACATTCCATTCACTTCACATTCATGGAAATAATCAACGGACAACTTAAGCATTCGACTAAGCATGGCTAAGCATATCTAAGCATGACATACAACAGATATGATTTATCTCAGGCCAACACCTCAACCTATGGCTCATAGGTGGGGAAACAGGTAATGGTTCAGGGAACATGCAATGATAGGATATTATATACACTGACCAAAACTTGTCACCAGAATCGAATGCAATAATAGTATGGTGGATAAAATACTTGGGGAATATGAGATATGCCAAGAAGGTTAGGTTAGCTCTTGCCTTGCTGATAACGATGGTCGCACTGGTTGTCGAGGTATTGTGGTGGAACCTCGACTCCTGAATCTAACGGAACACAGACAATAACAAGAAACAAATAAATAACAAGAAGACAAGGTGCAATGCACAATCATGATGAGATGATCATATTATGCAATAGATAGTATTTGGGCATGTCCCACAAGTTAAATGGAACCCCTAAAATAAATATTGCATTTAACGGGTTAAAGCTCCATCTTTAACTTAGTGACTTAGGTAATTAACCGAAACATCCAGTACTGAATTATGAGGTATATATGCATGAAAATGACATTATTAGGTAGGTATTAATCCACTGATCATTTTGGGATATCGTTTGCAATTTTTGAGTTATTATTGAACAAGTTATGACATTTCTAATATTTGATTTAATTCTGCCATTTATTTATTTTTAAGGGGCAGCACCAAAATTAAATCTACAAGTCTCTCAAATGTCATATTCTGGTAGCTTAAGGCTTGCTGAACATTTTGAGCTATTGTTCATAATTTTTGAGCAAATACAACTCAAGTTATGCATTTTCTAAAATGGAATTAATTCTGCCATTTTAGCAATTTTAATTTAAACAGCAATGTGAATGTTCATTGTCATGTGGAAATGGAACTAACATGAAGATGTTGTTTTCCTGAACATTTATAGATCTTATTTATAATTTTTGGATCAAAATTCATAAAGTTATGGATTTTATAAATTCCAATTATATTCTGCCATTTTATTTAATTCATTTGAAACAGGCAATTTAAGTTTAACCAAAAATCCAACTAATGGCACTAACATTTAGAGTTTATTTAGCTGAGCATTTTGACATATTATTTGCATTTTTCTGAATTATAAAACCCTAGATATGAATTTCTAAAAATTTGAATATCTCACAGATGAATTGCATTTCATATTTAAATTCAAATTCAAAAATTCATTTGCATGTGTGAGTGACATATTTGAGTAGGTTGTGAAATTACAAACTCTCTGATACTTGGTTTGCAATTTTTGGATCTACCAATTAAAAGATATTGCATTTTCTAGTTTCTATAATTTTCTGGAATTTTAAAGCAGATGAACTGCTGACGTCATCAGTGACATCATCAGGGGGCTGGGGCGCTGTCGATCACGAATTCGTTGATTCGGAGCGAAATTGGACGCGGGCACTAGCGGCACTAGCTAGAGGAGGCCGAGAGGAACCGGGGGGTGGCGGCGGTTGGACCTAAAGGTCACCGGAGGCTCGCCGGCGACCATGTCTGCGGCGGCGGACGACGGCATTCGTGGGGAACGGCAGTGAGAGGGAGAGGGGGAGCAGGAGGGTGTCCACGATGACGGCATGCTCACCAGGAGCACAGAGAGCTCGACGGAGAGGGACGAGGAGGCCGGACGGCGAGGCGGCGGTGTTCAGACGGCGGCGACCGGCGCGGGGAAACTGGCTTCGATTCCCGCGGTGGGAGGCATCCCTGCTCGCACGGGTGGAGGAGGAGGTAGAGGAACTCGAGGCGGTGACGACGGTGGCCTCGGCTGGTCCCGGGACGGCCGGACTCGACGGCGACCGTGACGGCAGAGGCGGCGGCTCGACGGTGCGGGTAGGGGATCGAGCTAGGGTTTCACGGGGGGAAAAGGAGGGGGAAAGGAGCAGCAAGTGGCGGAGGGGGTCCTTATGCCTCCAAAGGGGGCCAGGGTGCAAGGGGAGCGAGGGGAGGGCACGGGCGCACGGCGTCCATGGCGCCAGTGTTCTCCCTGGCGCCACAGTGAAAGGGAGGGAGATGACAGGTGGGTCCCCCCTGTCAGGACTTTCTCTTTTTCCTTTTTCAGAATTTTCCAGCAGCGTTTTGTATTTAACTGAGGCCCTTAAACAGTTTTAAAAATTCTGGAAAAATTCACAGGGCCTTAAGATATGATTTTGAACTTGTGATAAAATTTGCAGCCCATTTGGATTTTATCTCCAGTGGTAAAATTTCAGAAGTTTGTTCTCTTGCAATTTAGGGTTTGATTGAAATATTTGCTTTAGCAATTGCTTTAAATTTGGCAACAAATAGGTTTGAAGTAAATGGAACTTCCTGGACAAATATGTTGAGTTGCTTTGAAATTTTGGTTTACCATTTGCATCATCACTTTGGTTTACTAATAGTTGCCCCACTTATTATTTCATGTGAAGCAAAAATAATGAATGGATGCTATGATGCAATGCAAACAAAAAGTGAAAATTTGGCCCATATTTTAGGGTGCCAAATCTGGGCTGTTACAGGCGTGGTGAAGGACGTCTTGATTTGATCTGACTCCTTCATCTTAATCTGATGGTAACCCGAATAAGCGTCCAGAAAACATAGCATCTCTGAGCCGACAGTTGAATCAATGACCTGATCTATACGCGGTAAGGCGAACGGATCCTTAGGACAGGCTTTGTTTAAGCCAGTGAAATCAATGCACATACGTAGCTCAGATGTGTTTTTCTTTGGGACTAGCACGGGATTTGCCAACCAATCAGTGTGGACAACTTCACGAATGAATTTGGCGGCAGTGAGCCTTAAGATCTCTTTTCCAACCGCCTTGCACTTTTAGGGAGTGCTCGGCAAGTTTCCTCGGGACACCTGGCATGTCGGATGGTGACCAAGCAAAGATATCCCGGTTCTCATGGAGAAACTTGACGAGCTCGCCTTCCTATTTGTCGTCGAGACTGGCACCGATGATGGCCTCCTTTGTCGGATCATCCTTTGAGAGCTTGATTTTCTTGGTGTCATCCTTTGGCTTGAACCTCGAGTCAACCTTAGAGGACGGCTTTTCAGTTGCCGGCATCTCATCGGGACCCATTGTCTTCTTGAGATCCTCCAACTCTTCCTTGCAGATTTCTTGTTCAGCATGGACGGCATTGGCGGCCTCGCACTCCTTGGCTTTCTTGAAGTCTCCTTTGACTGTGATGATCCCGTTCGGTCCCGGCATTTTCAGCTTGCTATAGATGTAGCAAGGCCGAGCCATAAATTTGGCGAAAGCCGGACGTCCAAAGATTGCATGATATGCACTTTTAAATGGTACCACCCCAAAGGAGACATCCTCAGTCCGAAAATTATCAGCTTCACCCAAGGTGACCTTCAGGGTGATTTGTCCCATCGAAGAGGCTTGTTGAACCGGTACAATCCTATGAAACTTCACAGTCTTGTGGGTGAGTTGTGACTCGGAGAGATGCATCCTTTTCAATGTTGCGGCATAAAGTATGTTGATACTGCTTCCGCCATCCATGAGCACCTTTGTCAACTTGTATTTGTCGACTATAGGGCTGACGACTAAAGCATAGGTGCACTTTGCAGGAACTCTGTCCGGATGATCGTTGCGATCCCATGTGATGGGTGTGTCGGACCAATCCAGATATTGAGGAACTGCGGGCACCGTAGCATTAAGTTCTCGCCAAGCCGCCTTTTCTTTGCGAGAGGAATCTGTTGCCAGGTTGACGATGAGACTTTCGGCATGCTTAGGGAATCTGCTGCCTTTTTCTTTGGAGGCTGCGTCATCCGACTCTGAAGCAGCTTCCTCCTTCTCTTTGTTGTCTTTCCTGGACTTGCACTTGTTCCTTGACTTGCCGGCCTTGGGATCCTTGGCGATGTCTCGATTGATGTGACATTGCTGGAGCGTGTGGGAGCTTGTTCCATCCGGCCTCAGATGATGGACACAGGGGTTGTGCTTGATGTCGTCATACTTCACCGCTGGCGGCCGGGATGATTGGTTGTTTGCCTGCTTCTTGCCCTGCCACTTGGTATTGCTTGAGCCACCCTTACCAAAGGCGGCATCAACCTCGTGAGAGGGGCCGGCTTGGTCTTCAATCTTCTTTTTCCCGGACTCGCGTCGGCGGTTTTCGGCATCCTCCCTGTTATCATCGTCAGCAGCGGCATACTTGTTTGCACAAGCGAGCAAACCCCCCAAAGTTTCCGACTCGTCGCTGTAGATCATGAAGCGAAAAGTCGTCCCCTTCCTCAGAGATTGCTTGAAAGCATGGATTGCCTGAGTTTCTGAGACGCCTTCGCAAGCGTTCTTGATTTCACTCCATCGTGAGACGAACTCACGGCTAGACTCGTTCTTTTGCTGCACGCACCGCTGTAAGTCGAAAATCGACTTTGGACGCTTATACGTGCCCTGGAAGTGCTGAATAAAGACATGCTTCATGTCACTCCAGGTATGAACTGTCCTTTCCGGCAAACCTTCAATCCACATGCGTGTCGTCCCGGCTAACATCAGGGGCAAAAATCGCACTGCGGAGTTGGCGCTGCCTTGATATATGTCGCAGGCACTGACATAATCTGAGAGCCAGGTCTCAGGATTAGCCGTACCACTGTACTTCTCAACCATCTTTGTTACGTTCGACAAAGTGGGAGGTAATATTTGCTATCTGATTGTTCTGCCAAAGCACTTGGGGCCGAGGTATTGGGCGTCTCTGGCCGACTTCCTCTCCTCGATTAGGCTTCGAACATCATTGGCTGATGGCAGTTTTCCAACCGACTTTTCTTGCCTTGGTTCTTCCCTGTGACGGCTTTGGCTCGCCCGACTCGCGTTACGCGGAGGGCTTGGAGTCCTTTGCCGTCGTGGAGGGGGTGTGTACTTGGAAGGGTTATCTTCCTCTTTGCGCGGTGGAGGCGGCGGTGGAGGTGGCATATGATCTCTGTTATCCTCCCTTCGGGGTTGGTTTTGCCCCTCACGTCGTCGCTCCTGACGGGGTGGTGCCGCCTTTTCCTTGCGAGGGTCCTCGTTTCGCAACCGGCTCTGATGCCCTTCCTGGTTTCTACCAGCCTCACGATGACGTGAAGAACCTGTCCGGGATTCCGCGCCTCTAGGCTGCTTGTCCTTTGGGTCCTTGTCGCCGCCTTTGTTGTGGCTGCTTGAACCGGCTGGGTCATCGTCTAGGTCTGCAGGTGCAGCAACCATTGGCTTGTTGGCCGTTGACTTGCAAAGACGAGAGTCGTCAACAAGCCGTCCTGACTTGACATGTGAGTCATTTTGCTGCTGATGTGCAACTTTCAGTAAATAAGCCGAATATTTGAGGCGACCGTCACGGTCCAACGATTTGTCGAACATGACCTCCTGGGTTGCCTCCATGTTTTTGGCTGGGGTGTTGAAGTAACACAGGTTTGTCACCAGGTCACGTCGGTGGTGGTACTTCCTCCAGACTGAATTAACATGGTCGGCTTCCCACTTGCTGCGGAAATCCAACCTTTTTGTGCAGATTCTTGTCACGATCCGGACGGAAAACATCGTCAGCCCCTTTTCTCTCTGCTTTCGGATGAACTCAGTTTCCTTGTTTGCAAGCTCAACCTCGCGCTCTGCTATCTGGGCTGCTTGCTCCTCTAGCAGGGTGCGGCGCTTCTCAATGTCGTCTAGATGCGTTAGGAGGAAGTGGCGTTAGCAGCTTCTTATATCTTGCCATCCTTTCTTCGTGCTCCTTTGTTGCTTTGCCGGGCGTAGCGTCAATGTCGACTCCTGCAGCCGGCAATCTACCAGTTCCCTTCAATGGAGCCAGTGGTGGCACAAAATCCACCTTAAGATTTCCGGCTTCTGGAGTTTTTTCTTCGCCATTGGCGGTTTTCGAGATGTTGGGGTCGTCCTTAGGATCAGAGACGTCACCCATCAAGACCTCGGCAGGGCGTCCTAAACAGGATGCAACTTTCCGACTAAAATCGTCGGATTCTCCTTCAGATTCGAGGTCCTGCTCCATATGGGCGCTGTCCCCTGATCCGGCTTCTGAATCAACCCCGGCCTGCAGAGCAAGGAGGATAGACTCAGGCTCTGTCATCGACTCGTTAGAGCCGGATTCTCCTAAGACGCCGACGAAGTGGAAGTCCGACGCCGCCATGTTGGAACTTGCGTCGTCTTCAGAATCTTCGTCGTCAGCGTCGAAAGCCAGATGCAGATCGGCAATCTCGTCAGAGTCCAGATCCGATTCCTCGTCGAAGTTGCTTGGGTGGGTGGCGGGCAAGCTCGAGGTGAAGCCGAGATCGTCCAAGGCCTGGGCGGTGAAGCCGACGAAGATGTCGAAACCACCGATGGAAACCGTGGACCAGCCGGCGGGATCCTGCTTTGCCGGCGTCCAGAAGCCGTCGTTGAAGACGTGGCCAGCTCCTGTCTCGTCGAAGTAGCTCACCAAGCCGACCGCGATGGTGTCGCCGACTCCGCCCGTGGCTCCCGGACGGATCGAAACCCCGGACATCTCCTGCCCCACGGTGGGCGCCAACTGTCGTGGTATTGTCGAATCTAGCCGCGGCAGGGGTGCCATCGAGCTAGGTAGAGAGAGGGGTTTTGGAGACGTGGGATGTTCCGGCAACGGGATGACGAAGGGTTTACCCAGCTTCGGATCTCACGACGGTGGCGAGATACTACGTGCTGCTATAATTCACTATAAGGCAATATCGCCGATTACGGTGAAAGGTGGATCGAGATCGTTCTGGTTCGTTCCCTAAGGCATGCCGTAGGCCGGCTTATAAAGGCGTCTGGACCTAGGGCTTACAGGAGGAAACCTAACCGACTAAGTACAGAGTTCTACTCTAATCCGGCTTGGGCCCTGCCTTGCGGGCTAAGTCTTCTGCAAGTCAGGCCGACTTCTGGAACCTTCCCTTAGCCGGATGGGCCTCCTGTGCTTCATCATACTGGGCCGCCCGGTAAGCCGGATTCGGCTTGCCACCACTATGGGCTACCCTGGTATGCTGGCTTTTAGTCCTCTTCGTGAGGATACCTGTTCGGCATAACCCCAACACCTGGTCTTAGTACAGCAGTAGAATCTGAACCCACGCACAACGCACACACCACACACACAACACCACACGCATGCCTCCTGTGTGCAAGCTAGACTTAACCAGATTGTACTAAGCTTGAGCCTCCGCGAGCCTAGATCTTTCGGAAAACCCTGCAGAGGTGGGCACACCACAATACCACTGTCGAACCGCGTAGGAATTGGCTCCATCTGGTGAGGAAAAACGCCCCAAACTCGCTCCAGCGGGAGTCGAACCGGAGACGTGCTGGGAGGAGCCACTGCTCCCCAGCCACTTGCGCTACGCGCGGTCCTCAGCTGCAACGTGCATGTCTGCACTCGCGTGCCCACTATCTGGGTTGGGGATCGGCGATGGCCTTGGCGTACGTGACCGCCGGGTCGAGGCCCGTGCTCGCGTGTAGACCTACTTTCGTGCTCACGCACGTTTACGTGCCCCGTGCATGCGCGTCGTGACGCGCGCTGCGTGTGTGCATCGCATCGAAGCGACACTGGTCGCTCTCGTGCATTCCTTATAGCGGCGCACGTCATGTCGATCGTCGGAGAACGAGCTTTAACGGGGTCTCGCACTCTCGCTTAATTAATGGCCTCGCTCAGGTGAGAAAATACTTGGACGGTACGATGCCGGCCACGCCTATACATATAACACCTGCGCACAGCTATAAATTTCGATCCGGCCACGCGCTCTCCGATCACATCCTTATCTGCCTCCTCCTTCTCACCCAAAAGATCTAAAGCTCGATCTCCTAGCTAGCTATCCGCCATGGCCTAGACCACCATCGAGGTTGTTGGCAAGAATCCTCTACAGGCCGCGGCAACATGCTCTAGTTCTTCGCGATCGGTGGATATGTCACCGCTTGGGGCCCGCCAAACAATATCATGGGTTCGATCTACAAATATCATCGTAGGTACAAGGTCGACCCTGGCGTGGATGGCACCGGGGTTTACGTCAGGCTTTGGGATGCAACCAAGGCGGGAGAGACACACGGCGATGTCTATTGGGTGAGGGACACCCTCGTCTGCTGCGTCCAGGTCAACCCGGAACTCCTCCATAACCCGGAGCTCCCACAGGTGTACCAGACTGTCTGTGTCCTCCATCTCGGCGCCTAGCTAGCTAGATTAATCTCCCAGCCTCTCTGCTTTGTTCTGTTTCTCTGCTTAGATCGATCTAGCTGGTTATGTACGTGATCTACATGTGTGTGTACCGTCGTGCTGTCCACGCGGCCGACCTATGTACTGCCCCCAACGTCATGTGATTTGTTGCTGCTCTAATATATGTATATGTACTTATTTTTGAAATTTATCGATTTATTTTCATTTCATATAATGAACACATAGCAAGTCACTATTCATATTACTTAAGATTAATGGAAAATTCTATACGAAAGCGCCGCACGTCTCTCTATCGTGTGCTGCGGCACGCTGCGATTCGCGCACGGACATCCACAACTTCCGCGCGTCGGATTCCGCCTAGAAGTCTGTCGTCCAAAAGCACGCATGAGGAGGAAAAGCAACCTGGCCTGCTACATAGGGGCCAGGGCCTAGTAATGAAAAGTCAAGGCCTGCTACAGCGTTCATGCTAATAAATTTAGACACGTCTACACTGTAAATCTACAATATTCTCTGCCCTCTACGCTAGCTAGCCAGCTAGATGTGCACCTTTGACTCTACTCTCTCGTTACAAATATTTCGGAAATACATTATGCACGTGATTTCTTCCGCTAATCATAGTAGTACTAACATATACACTACAAATAAGACTAGTTCTTACGATAGATTTTTGTTTGACAAGCACTACTTTACTACCGTGTGCAGGTACAGGTTTTCAAAACGAAGAGCGAGGTTCTTTGATCAATGTGCTGCATTTTTTGAAAGTAATTGTCAGGTTTACCAATGCACGTACCAAATTGTTTATTAAATATCTACTATGTTTCAAAAACAATTATTAGGCAGCTACCGGATTGATTAGCAATTAGCTACCAGATTGATTAGCAATAGCTACCAAGTTAATTATATAGCTACCAAGCGAGATTTTTGCAGTATAATATCAGATTGTTTAGCAACAGCTACCGTATTATTTTTTAATAGATACCAAACCGGGCATTTTCAGTGTAGCTACCAGAATTTTTAGCAATAGCTATCGGGCTATCCAGTAATAGCTACCACGCGAGTATTTTACAGTGTAGCCGCTAGATTGTTTAGCAATGGCTAGCAGGTTATTTAACAATATTTTTTTACATTGTAGCTACCAGATTGTTTAGTAATAGCTATCGGGTTATTTAGCATTACCTACCAAGCCAGATTTTTACAGTGTAGCTGCCAGATTATTTAGTAATAGCTACCGGGTTATTTAGCAATAACTACCTGGTTAATTATAGCAACTTCCGATTTATGTAAAAACAGATATGGAATTGTTTACATTGTAAGTGCACCTAAATAGTCTCTCAATATCAAGAATATTATGCTAATAAAATTGTACTACATTTATCTCCATGTGTGTAGCAAACAATGAAACAAATATAGAGTACACAAATAAACTTCATCCTGTCTCCATCGGTATATGTGCTGTAGACTGTATAAGAGACTGCAAAGTACAATAACAGTAGCAGAGCCAGAGTGCATAGTTCTACTTGTTTAGTATATATGTGCAGCAGACTCGCTAGTGGCTAGTGATGGTAGAAAATCGAAAGAGGTACTGGTAGTCCTAGGCTTGTAGCGATGATGGTCCTAACAGTGCGGCAGCTGTGGGTGAAAAGGCTAGCGTGCCAGGTTCTTGTGTGTCTCACGTCTGCGGAGAGACCATATTTTAATACGTATATCAGGCCGCCGCACGGTAAGCTAATTATGCGGCGCCGCTGCATAGTCTGTTCCAAGATTAATTAAGATACGGAATGGAAACGAGGGTGTGTCCACAACACCCGGATTTAGCCAGATCCAAATTCGAGGGATTTTGTAGTCATAAAAGAAACGTATGTCATTTATAAAATATATGAAATTCATCCAAATAAGGGAAAAACTAGATTAATGAAGATGCTCCGGAATGGAAACAAGGGAATGTCCACAATACCCGGATGTAGTCAGACCCAAATTCGAAGGATTTTCTAGTCAATCAAAATCGTATTTCTCATTTAAAAAATAAATGAAATTGCATAAAAAAAACTTATTTGGTATGAGTTTCTATTAATGATTGGGACAAGTCATTGATCTAATATGACCAATGACTTTTCACATTCATTATTACCTAAACATGCCAAATAAGCCAATATTAGGTGCAATATAACCACAAATGCGAGCAGTAGGACTCAAATTTGGGTCTATGGGAAGGCATCAGCCCCTCCCCACCACACCACCAGGGAATGCCTTTGTTTGCGATACTTTCACACATATCTTCCTCTAGGTAGTTTGCATACTGATATTCTCAAACAGACCAAAGTCATCATTTTTGACATTAATCAAGACCAAAACTTGCGAATAAATTTGTGGCTTGTTATATAACATAATTCATAAATTTTCATTAGATCCTCAAAATTATTAAATTTGCATCAGAAGATAAGTAATAATAATTTCATATAGAAATAAATGAAATTGTATCAAAATACAAATAAACTTGGCATGAGTTTGTACTTATGGGTGAAACTATACACTGATCTAATAGCTCAATGTATAGTCGCATTCATATTTATCTAAACATACCAAATAAGACAATAGGTGCAACCAAGGACTCGAACTTGGGTTCGTGAGAACGCATGGCCCCTCCCAACCACAAGGACTTGCCTTTGTTTCGATACTAAACTCCTAAATTTAGTCACAGACTGAACTCATTTAGTGCTCAGACGGGCATACATTAGAGCCTTCTCCAATGGTAATTTTTAGCTATGGTCGTAAATAATAACCGGCTAAGAGAGTAACTGCGCCAATCAAATATCCTAGCCATCTCTAATTGTAATACTTTCAGCGACGATCGGTGGTAACAACCAACACAAGGTTTATTAGAAACGGGCCAGAAATTTAAACCACTGGCTGAGGTCCTTCATCACAGACGGCCATTAATTTTTTCGTTTAACCGGCTATAGGCCGCGTCTCTAATGTGAGGTTTTGTGCTAGTGTATATATGATTCCCGAAGCCTGAGTGATGAGCGAAAGTCGGCCAGAGATGCTCAATATCTCGACACAAAATGCTTTCATCAGGCCATTAGAGAACAAGTCCTTCTGTCTTCTTTGTTGAACGTTAAAAAGATCATGGAAAAGTACAACGACACTGCCAATCCCGAGACATGGCTCTCAGATTATGCAAGCGCATGCGATATCTATGAAGGCAACACCAACTCCGCAGTACTTTCCTTCCCCTCGTGCTGAACGGAATGTCACACATGTGGATTGAAAGCCTGCCGGAAAAGACCATCCACACCTGGAAGTACAAGTAGGTCTTCACACAACATTTCCAGGGGACTACAAACGCCCGAAGTGGATCATAGACTTACAACGATGCATGCAAGGAAGAAACGAGTCCAGACAGGAATTCGTGTCCCAGTGAGGTCAAGAACGCTTGTGAAGGCATCTCGGAGACACAAGCAATGCATACCTTTAAGCACTCTCTGAGGAAGACCACGCAATTCTGCTTCATGGTGTTCAACGACCAATCGACAACCTTGGGTGACTTACTTGCCTGTGCAAACAGGTACGCTGCTGCAGATGATGACAACCATGGGGACAATGACTCGTGAAGGAATAATCAGGTCGGCAAGAAGAAGAACGATGATCAAGCCGGACCCTCACAGAAAGTTGTTGTTGCCTTTGTAAAAGGCGGCCAAGGCAGCGGAAAGTGGCAAGGCAAGAAGCCGGCTAACAATCGCCCTTCGTGTCCGCCAAATGTCACCTACGACGACATCAAAGATCAACCTTGGGTGCATCACACCAAGGCCAATAGCAGGTGCTCACACACGAACCGCCATTGTCACATCAATAGAGACAAAGTGAAGGATCTGGGAGTCGGCAAGCCAAAGAACAAGCACAAGTCCCGGAAAGACGACGAGGAGAAGGAAGACGCCGCTTCAAATTCTGAGGAAACGTCATCCAAGCAATAGAAAGGAAACAAGTTCCCCAAGCACATAGAAATCCTGATAGTCAACCTGGCCAGTACTTCAGCACAGAAGGAAAAGGCGGCTTGGTGCGAACTCAACACCACGGTGCCATCGGTACCCCAATATCTGAACTGGTCCAACACACCGATCACATGGGATCATAGTGACTACCCGGATCATATCCCGCACCTCCACACCTATGCTCTTGTTGTCAGTCCCATTGTCGACAAATACAAGCTGACAAAGGTCCTCATGGACGGAGGAAGCAGCATCGATATACTTTACATCGATACGCTTAAAAGGATGCGCCTGTCAGAATTGCATCTAAGTCATAACAATGTGAAGTTCCACGGTATCATGCCTGGATGCCAAGCTGCTTCAATGCATGGGTCAAATCACCTTGAAAGTCACCTGTGCTGACACAGACAACTTCGGCACTGAAGATGTCTTGTTCGAGGTGGTACACTTCAAGAGCGCGTACCACGCCATCTTTGGAAGGCCGGCTTTTTCTAAGTTCATGGCACGGCCGTGTTATATCTACAACAGGCTCAGGCTCCCATGTCCTAATGGGATTATCACAATCAGTATGATTTCAAAAAGGCAAAGGAGTGCGAAGCTGGCAATGCCATCTGTGCAGAGGCGGCAATCGCCAAAGAAGAGTTAGAAGAGCTCAAAAAGGAGTTGGGTCCCAATGAAATTCCGACAGCAGAAAAGACGCCATCGAAAGGCTGAAAGTGCATGGTTGATCCCATGCATGGTTTTGGTAATTAATGACAATCTCTATGAACTAATATTTGCATTGAGCTCTATGTGTAGGTTGTCCTTTAGCTTGTGTCAAGATCATGTGTTGATCAAGGCCAAGCTTGCTTGTCTCCATTGGTTGGAGTCAAGCTCAAGGGAAGAAAAGATTTGTGTTGATCAAGGCTAAGTGCGGGTTGATCGACACTCAAGTCCAAGTGAAGATATGCCGAAGAGTTCCCCATCTTGGTGTATGCGGGAGTGTCATGTGAATCTTCACCAAGCGAAGCGCAATGAAGAAAGGTGGTGCGTCTTGAGGAGTTGAAGATCGTCTTCATCGACCTCAAGTGGTTTAAGCGCAAGGCAAAGGTATGATCTTGATAGGGTTTCTATTTTACCGGTCTCATTATGTTTAGTGAGAGACCGGGTTATAGGATAGATAGCCGTACTTTCAAGAGGGGCTCTCGACCGAGTATCTTGATCGTATCGTTCGTGGAGAGCTCAAGCCTTTGCATCCATGCAATCATCTTTATTGGTTCTTATTTGGCTTTTATCCATGTGAGAATTTAGAGCTTGTGTTCATCTCCATACCAAGCTCTAGTTCATCAAAAACGGATCTCATGAATATCTTCTTACGTTTTTGATATCGGAGGTTTTACCGGTTTGTCCCTTCTACAAGAGGTCAAACTCTCTCCTTATGTTTTCCTCCTCACATGATAGACTATGATGTGTATATGCATGATCTTGTAGGGCTTGTGATTATCTTCGAAACAAGCCCAAGATCATAGAAAACGGAGTCTTGATGAAAAGCTTGTGCGTTTTCGGTTTTGGAGATTTTGCCGGTTCATCCGCTTGGAAAGGTCTCACCATTCTATCCCTTTGCACAATCTCCCTAGCTTGTTTCAATATTTTGACTTTTTGTAGTGTAAGCTCTTGTCGTCCTCTTTCCAACAAAATTGGATTCACTCGATTTGGAGCTTCCACGCAAAAGTTATTCAGTTTCAGGGTTCTGCTGTTTTTCAGTTACCGGAAGTACCGGTCAATCGGACGGTACTACCGCTCGGAACTTCCGGAGGCACTTCCGGAGCCCAGTACCGCTTACGAAAGTTGGGTACTGGACTCAAACGGAAGTACCACCGGAAGTAGCACCGGAACTACCGCTAAACCGGAAGTACCGGTGCTCCCAGCGGTACTACCGCCCGGAACTTCCGGAGTCACTTCCCGAGCCCAGTGCCGCTTGCGAAAGTTGGGTACTGGACTCTTAACGGAAGTAGCACCGGAAGTGGTACCGGTACTACCGCTAAACCGGAAGTACCGGTCCTTTTTCCGGTACTACCGACCTTGCGGGTACTCTCTCTAGCCGTTGGCAGGCTTTTTCTGGATGGGCCGGAAGTACCGCCCTTTGCGCCGGTACTACCGGTCCTGCGGGTTTTCTTCTCTGAAGAGAGCCGTTGGGGCTGTTTTACATGGGGCGGTAGTACCGCCCCTTGGGCCGGTACTTCCGCTCCTGCGGGATTCTGTGCCCAACGGCCAGATTTCCCAGGGCACCTATTTAAGTGCCCCTTCTTCCCCAACGGTTCTAAGCTTCTTGGTGAACCTTTTGCTCTCTCTCTCCTCCATTGTTGCACATCTTTGAGAGCTTGATTCCTCCACTTCCCTCCAATGATTCTTGCCCATCTTTAGGGAAACAAGAGAGGAGATCTAGATCCACCATTCCACCAATCAAATTCTCCTCTAAGTGAGGGGAACCTAGTGGATCTAGATTTTGGGGTTGCTTTGTGTTCATCCCCTTTGTTCTTCCTCTCTTATTCCCCCCAAAGCATTTGTTGCTTGGTTGGAATTTGAGAGTGAAGGACTTGACCACTTCGTGTGTTCTTGCCTCTTGCATTAGTTGCATCGGGTTGCTCTCTCCACGGTGATACGTGAAGTTGAAGGTTGAAGAGCTTGTTACTCTTGGGTGCATTGTGTTCCCAAGAGCTTGTTGCCTCTTGGGTGCATTGTGTACCCTAGACGGTTGGAGGTGCCGCGAAGACTTCGAGTTGTGAAGCTTCGGCACGAGTTTGGGAGCCCCCAATTGAGTTGTGGGTGTGTGCCCCAAGAGAAGTTGTAAAGGGCTCCGGACTCCGCCCCGAAGGATTCCGATAGTGGAAGGTGAACCAATCCCTTGGGTGAGGTTCATCAGAGAATAGGGTGAGGCCTTTGTGGCATCTTGAGTAGGCCTTTTGTGGCGAGCTCACACCCCTCCAACGAGACGTACTCCCTTAACAAGGAGGAACTCGGGAATAAATCTTCGTCTCCGCATGCCTCGGTTATTTCTATACCCGAGCTTTTACTTATGCACTTTACATTGTGATAGCCTTCGTGCTTGATGTTTATATTTAGCTATCACCTTGTTGCTTGCCTTGTTTAGCATAAGTTGTTGGTGCACTTTAGGTAAACCTAGAATTTTAGGTTGTTGGCTTGTTAATTTAAACACATAGTTTTTTTCCGCAATTGTCAAGCCCCTAATTAGAAAAAGTGTTAATCGCCTATTCACCCCCCCCCCCCCCTCTAGGCGACATCTCGGGCATAGTTGTTCTTTCAAAGGCGACACAAGCTTTAAGGCGTCAGACCGCACCAAGAAGATCAAGCTGACAAAAGACAACCCCTCCAAAGAAGCGACCATCGGTTCCAATCTTGACGGCAATTAGGAAGACGAGCTTGTCAAGTTCCTGCGTGAGAACCGGGATATCTTCGCATGGTCGCCTTCTGACATGCCTGGTGTCCCGAGGGAACTCGCCGAGCACTCGCTCAAAGTCAATAAAGATGCTAAGCCGGTCAAACAGGGCCTCCGCCACCTCGGAACAGAGATGCGCAAGGCGGTAGCAAGGAGATACTGTGGCTCACAGCCGCCAAATTCATTGGAGAAGTCATCCACACAGAATGGCTCACAAATCTTGTACTTGTCCCAAAGAAAAACACCAATGAGTTATGTATGTGCATTGATTTCACTGGCTTAAATAAACTGTCCTAAAGATCCGTTCGCTTTACCGCACATCGATCAGGTCATTGATAAAATCAAGACATCATTCACCACGCCTTATGGCAACTTCTGTTATGTCACTGTTGCGCTAAAAACGCGTCACATGAACACATCCTCGTGTACCCGCGGTGCCAGGGGAGATACTCCGCAACTCGCCCCGCGGGAGGCCGACTTGTAGCGCGATACACAAGACAACAAGCCGGCGCTTTTTGGACCAGACGCCCCAGCCCCTCGGGAGGGACCCCGTCAGAGGAAGCCGGTGACGATTGGTTGAACTAAGCCGGATTTGACCGCTCTTAGCTCGATTGTCGATACTCGATGAACTCACGCGAAGTCGCTGAATAACGGAAGCAGGAACAAGGGTTTGAGAGTAAAAAAGTAGGGTTTGTATTGATTGTCGATTGTTTGCTTAATTTCAATCGGCCATCACCTCTTACATATATAGTGAGGCGGCTGGAGTTCCTGTACAAGTATTGTACTTCTACAAGGATTACAACTCGTGATATAAGTCGGTTTCTATCTCTAAACTAGGTAAAAGCCTTGGCCGGCTTCGTACTGGACCCGGACTCCAAACGTCCATCTCCGGCTTCTTTCGCAAAGTCGCCTTTTGTCCTTCCGTGTTGACCTTGAACTCGTTCTAACATACAACATCCGACTTCTGTTTTGGGCTTTGCAAGCGTTAAACAACCTCGCGTCCGGCTTCTCTGGTGCGGCTTCTGGAATCTTCAGGAAAACTCGAGTCTGGCCTGCGTTGGGTTCTGGCTAAGCCAGGTTGGCTCCTGCCGGGTCATCACTCCAGGTTCTCTCCAAGTCACCATTTCCTCCTGAGTGAGCTCGAACCTGTGACCTGCCAAAAACGGGTGCTAACACATGCCCCCCTGTTTTCTAGTAGAGCTTGCATACTAGAAAATATTCAATATAGAAGATTCGTCTAAGGGCGATACTTAATCTCATCGGCCATATGCTAAAAATGATTTATTTATATCGGCCATATGTGCGGCTCATGCAGTTTGCCACACGCTTGGGTGAAATTTCTTCAAGTATTTCCCATTGATAGCTCGAGGCAATAGGCTACCTTCCAATGTTTCCACCAGGTATGAGCTGCCGGGTACAATCCTTACGACTCGCAGTGGGCCTTCCCAACTTGGCGACCATTTGCCCAATTTCCGACTTCTAGAGCCAACTGGCAGTATAACCTTCTAGACTAAGTCACCGATTTGAAAATCCTTAAGTCGGACTCTCTTGTTATAAGCTTTTGCCACCCGCAACTTCTCCTTATCAATGTCCTTCAAAGCCTTTACACGTTTGTCGGCTACCTCATCTATGTTATCCATCATCAAATTGTAGTAGTCTTCAGCCGACAAGTCGTTTTGCTTAGCGAACCTCAAAGCAGCCAGATTCACTTCTACTAGTAAAATGGCTTTTTGTCCATATACTAACTCGAAATGAGTTACCTTAGTTGCACCATGTCTTGAGATTCTGTGAGCCCACAATGCCTCGGACAATATCTCATGCCACCTCCTCGGGTAGTCTTGTACTTTCTTCTTAATCAACTTAATCAGAATTTTGTTGCTTGATTCGGCTTGTCTATTAGCTTGAGCATAATACGGAGATGAGTTGAGCATGTTGATCCCAAGTGATTCGGCAAACTGTTTCACCTCCTTAGCCATGAAGGAAGTACCTTGATCTGTAGTAAGAGTCAGCGAGATACCGAATCGGTGAACAATATGCTCCGTGATAAATTGAATTACCTCCTTGTGGGTCATATTTCGGAGGGGTACTGCTTCAGACCACTTGATAAAATAATTAGTAGCAACCAATACGAACCGATGCCCTTTGGATGAAGTCGGGTTGATCATACCAACGAAATCCATTGCCCATCCTCGAAAAGGCCACGGCTTTATTATAGGATTAAGAAGCGAAGCTGGCGCCAACTGAACATCTTCGAACTTCTGGCACGCTTCGCACCCTTTATAGTATCTGAAGCAGTCATTAATAATTGTCGGCCAATAGAATCCGGCTTGTCTGAGCACCCACTTCATTTTGTGAGCCGACTGATGTGTCCCACACAAGCGGTCATGTACTTCTCCCATGGTGACTCGAGATTGATCTTCATCCAAGCACTTCAGAAGAAGACCTTCAGCTGTTCGGAGAAACAACTCGTTGTTGACCAAGGTATATTTAAAAGCAAGTCGCCGAACAGTCCTATCCGTTTCCTGACTTGGATTCCGCAAGTAGTCAACAATAGGTGTTCTCCAATCAGCTGGCCGGTTTCCACCAGGTTCCTCCGGAGCCGTCTTAGATAAGCCGGCTTCTACTCCGGTTTCAATATTGTCGACAACAGCTAGCACCGGTTTCTTCGCTGTGAAAAATACTCATCTACTGACATGATAGCCCGATGCCTGCTGTGCCAACTTGTTGGCAAGCTAGTTGTCCTATCTGGACACATGAGATATCAAAAAGTAATCCAGAGTCGATATGATGTCCAAGCATCTGTCAAGGTATATGTTGAGTGATCCACTGTTGCACTGAAAAATCTTGGCCACTTGCTGGACAATAAGCAGCGAGTCACCATATGCCTTAACATGAGTTACCCCTGCGTCCATTAAAATTTCCAACCCGAATAGAAGAGCTTCGTATTCGGCTTCACTGTTAGTGCAAAAATAATCAAGACGACAAGAGGACTCAAAGATAGTACCGTGGGGCGAAATATACACAATGCCGACTCCTTGCTG
Source organism: Puccinellia tenuiflora (assembly GCA_012064385.1). Classification (NCBI taxonomy): domain Eukaryota; kingdom Viridiplantae; phylum Streptophyta; class Magnoliopsida; order Poales; family Poaceae; genus Puccinellia; species Puccinellia tenuiflora. The sequence continues at coordinate 269,771 of QRDG01000626.1, read as the reverse complement.
ATACGTCTCAAACGTATCTATAATTTTTGAGTGAATCCATGCTAGTTTTGTGATGTTTTCACATGTTTTTAATATCATATTACATCATTTGTATGCATTTTGTCGGACTAACCTATTGACAAGATGCCTAGTGCCAGTTCCCTGTTTTTGTGTTGTTTTTGTTGCAGAAAGTAACTTCTGGAAATATTCTCGGAATTGGACGAAAATTTACGGAGATTTTTTATTGAAGAAATGAGGAAGGGAGCCAGAAGGGCGACTCCAGGGGACCCACACAGGCCAGGGGCGGCCCCCTGCCGCGACCTAGGGCCCACCCGTGGGTGGGACCCGCCCCTGCCCTGTGGGGCACCCCTCGGCCGCCTCCGACGCCTATAAAATCACATCCGACGCAAAAACCCTACCCCCCGAAGGATTTTCCCAAATACGCAACAAAGCTCTGCTGCCATCGCCGACAAGTTTCGGGGGTTCAGAAGGTCCTCTTCCGGCACCCTGCCGGGACGGGGATCGACCGTCGGGGCCATCTCCATCAACACCGCTACTTCCCGCGATGAGGAGGGAGTAGTCCCTCACCGGGGCTAAGGCTTATACAAGTAGCTATGTGATTATCTCTCTCTCCCATGATGTGATCTTCGTTCTGATCATGAGCTTTATTAGTATAGTTGAATACATGATGTTTCCCTATGTGTAATGGATATGATTTTGCTCAAGCGATGTTATTTAGTACAATTTCCGGAGTCACCGTTGTGATCATAGTATCTCGGTGACAGTGTGGGTGCCGTGTGTGACTCTATGGATAATAGATTGGAAGGATCTTCATCATGAGTTTGTTCTTTATTATTGTTGTATTGAATAGATCATGAGGTTTCTTGATGCTTGTGTTATTGAAGAAAGAGACTATTCAAGAAATATGTTCTGGTGTTTGTTAGTACTATCTTTGGATGCGGATAGTGACAGCATGAAGTGTCCATAGATGTGGAATACGAGCTTTAAGGTGTGCTTTCCGTAGCCCTACGCAATTCTCATCCTATTTCATCCACGAAAGAATGATCTCCGAGTAACGTCTACCATGCATGTGTTTTTGTGGAACTATTATGTGTTTAATTATGTTAATGATGTTGAGAGTAGTCACTAGTGAAAGTATCAAGCCTAAGCCTTGTTTCCAAGCATTGATACACCATTTTTAGCCACTTTTGTCACTTGTTTGCTTGCTGCCATTTTTATTACAGAATTACAAAATCACCTTTTACCATCCATATCACTTGCATTTTACCATCTCTTCGCTGAACTAGTGCACCTATACAACTGACAATTGTATTAGGTGTGTTGGGGACACAAGAGACTTCTTGTATCTTAATTGCAGGGTTGCTTGAGAGGGATATCTTTGACCTCTACCTCCCGTGGATTCGATAAACCTTGGGTTACTCACTTAAGGGAAATTTGCCGTTGTCCTACAAACCTCTGCGCTTGGAGGCCCAACAAGTCTACAAGAATAGAAGCGTGTAGTAGACATCAAGCTAATTTCTGGCGCCGTTGTCGGGGAGGAAAGGTAAGCGGTACTCACACTCCGGCGATGAAGCTAATTCTAGCATCGTTGTTGGGGAGGTGAGTGCTTGAAGGTATCTTCTTTAGATCTTGAAGTTAAATATTTTTGTTTCTTGTTTTTATTCACTAGTTCGGCTTAATGGAAAACAATAAAAAAATTAGAGAGCTTTATAATCTCTATCTTGAAATTGGTCATGATGCTTTTGAAGAGAAAATTAAAAAACCTATGGAACTTTATTTGTATAATAATCATGCTAGTAGCAATGTTATTAGTATGATTTCTTTGAATGCTATTGTTGCTAATGCTATGAAAAATTGCAAGCTTGGGGATGCCGGTTTTGATGAATATGATCTTTTTAGTCCCCCAAGCTTGAAGGAGGAAATTTGCTTTGATGATACTATGCCTCCTATATATGATGATTATAATGATGAATGTGCTATTTTCAGTCCACCTACTATTGAGAAAAAAGTTTATTATGATTATGATATACCTCCTATTTATGATGATTACAATGATGGCTATGATAGTTTTACTCCCACTATTATTAATGAGAAGGATTTTGCTTATGTGGAGAGTAGTAATACTTTTATGCATGTGGATCATGATAAGAATGTTTTATGTGATACTTATATTGTGGATTTTATTCATGATGCTACTGAAAGTTATTATGAGAGAGGTAAACATGTTTTTAAATATCTCAATAATATTAAGTTTCCTCTCTTTATGTTAAAAGTTTTGAAGTTGCACTTGCTTTACCTTCCTATGCTAATTACTATGTGCTTCATTGATTTATTTTCTTACAAGATTCCTATGCATAGGAAGTGGGTTAGACTTAAAAGTGTTTGATATTTGCTTCTTGATGCTCTATTTTGTGTTTCAATTCTTATTCTAATGAGAGCATCATTAAACTCTCAAGCCTAGCTAAAAGCCTATAATGAAAAGCGCTCTTGGGAGGCAACCCATGTTTTCTTTTCTTTCAGTTTTGTTTTTGCTTTTCTTGAGTCATGAAGTTGTTGCCTCTGTAGAAACTTCATTGTATCTTTTTCTTTTGGTTTGTTGTGCCAAGTTTAGCCTCTAATGCAATGAAAGTGCGAGGTGTTGTTTTGCTGTCCAGAAACAGATTTATGTCCTTCACTGTTCGAAAATCTAGAAAATCCCTGAATTTTATCTTTTTCTGATAATTTTAGAAAGCAAGCCTGATACTATTATATATCTTTCTTTAGTTTTGTGTTTTCTGATTTGATCAACAGAAGTGCCTCGAAAAATTCAATCTCTACAGACTATTCAGTTTTTGACAGATTCTGCTTTTATTTTGTATTCGTCTCTTTACTATCGTCAAATGTGATAGTCTTGAGGATGAGTGCCACATTGAGGCTTAGTAAACAGTAGCTAATACCCAATAAAGTTGTTTTCAATTTGTCTTGAGTTGAACACATATGCATTTTAATTTAAGAGCGCTAACCCTCTAATCAAATTATGAGAAGTTTTGTGTGAAGTGAGTTTTTAAGTTCCAAAGGAGAGGAATATGAAGAAATTGAGGATCGGTCAGACCTCAAGCTTGGGGATGCCCCCATGGCATCCCCTATGAATATCAAGAACCATCAAGAGTCAAAGCTTGGGGATGCCCAAGGCATCCCCTCATCTTCATCGACTATCATAAGGTCGTATTCGTTTAACTTCGTTTTTATCACTTTACATATTATGTGCTATGCTTGGAGCGTCTTTTTACTTTCAGTTTTGCTTTGTTTGTTTGCTGGTCATATGCTTGTTGGATCCTTGTTTTTTTTGTGTGGGAGAGAGACACGCTCCGCTTTTTCATTTGAATACTCCTTTGCTTCGCTTATATCTTGTTGAGTATTCTTAGCTACTGTTTGTTTGCTAGTAAGCTCTGGCTTTTAGCTTTTATTTTGTTTAGAGCTGCTAGTTGTTGATGTTAAACTCTCTTGTTCTTCAGTTATATTCGTTAGAGAGTTGCTATGGTTGCTTGTTTAATTTGTTAGAGCGATAAAATGCTATCCATGTGATATTGGAATGAAATGAAATCCTGCATAGTCTTGTAGATCATAGTATGGATACTTGATGCTTCTCATTTGTTTTGAGATATTAGGATGAATGCCTAAACTTGCTGGTTATTTGAGTGGAATTGATTAGTAAAGAAATACTATTAAAAACTTGAAACTATGTGGTGTTTTGTAGTTGTTAATTCTCTAAGCTAATCTTTCCATCAAAAGAATTGTTTGGTCAACATTGGAGATGGTGTGGAGCTTTTATGGTTATGATTGATAAATGTCTTATGCTACTCTGTTACCGGTTAATTTTAGATGTTTGCTTCAAATACCTTCTTTGCTAAGCCCAAAAATTCGTACTGAGTGTATGGTTCACTCGTGCATCCAAATCCCAAAGCCAAACTATCTTGCCAGCTGAGTCCATCATATCTACCTATGCATGGTATTTCCTGCCATTCCAAGTAAATTTGTCATGTGCTATCTTTAAAAATTCAAAATACTCCTTTTTGTGCCTCTGTTTTTAAGCTCAAGAGGGAGCAGTAGAGAGCTAGATATAACTTGTGACAAGCAAGGTCATTTCCCCCCTTTCACCCGGTGTCGATGGATTACGTCTTCACTTGAATCAACCCGAGAGAAGCTTAAGCAAAATATAAATATAACTCACCATTCTCCTCCGCGCAATGCAAATCTGAGAAATCAGCTCAAACATTGGACAGTGGTGAAACCAAGGAGAAAGAAGAGCGTACTCGCTCCTCTAATAACCAGCTGCTCTCACAAGTCTAAAAGCCTTGCTTGTTATGGGGGACTAGATAGCTTCTTTGTTGTGAAGTCGTTGACGAAAGCATGCATGTCTCAAAATTATTTTACTTCTGTTTCATAAAAATAAAAAGCTCTAGCACATGACTAATCCCTCTGCGAAGGGTCTTTCTTTTACTTTTAATGTTGAGTCAGTTTTCCTCTTCCTTCTATCTCCACCAAATCAAACATCTAGCATTGACCCTGGGTATCATTGATCATATTGCATTGTCAGATTAAACATGAATCTTTATATTGACTTTACCGTTGGAAGTTGAAGCTTTTTGCTAAAACTTACATCTTCTTTGTTTTGATTCTCAAACACTTTTGTCATGGAATTGTTAACTTTGAGAATTAATCAAATATGTGGATCACATTGCTTTCATGTCTTTAACGTACTATTTATGAAAGGTTTTGCTTGAATGATTCAACTTGGTTATTCATTGCTTTCTTGCTATCAACTATAGACAATTGTTTTGTATCACTTCATTCACATCCTATGCTTTACATTACTATATTTATCATGTTTGTGTTGGTTGCATGTCTCATCAAAAATTATTTTGTTATCACTTACCTACTCGAGGAAGAGTAGGAGTTAAGCTTGGGATGCTGATACGTCTCAAACGTATCTATAATTTTTGAGTGATCCATGCTAGTTTTGTGATGTTTTCACATGTTTTTAATATCATATTACATCATTTTTATGCATTTTATTGGACTAACCTATTGACAAGATGCCTAGAGCCAGTTCCCTGTTTCTGTGCTGTTTTTGTTGCAGAAAGTTACTTCTGGAAATATTCTCGGAATTGGATGAAAATTTACGGAGATTTTTTATTGAAGAAATGAGGAAGGGAGCCATAAGGGAGACTCTAGGGGACCCACACAGGCCAGGGGCGGCCCCCAGCCGCGGCCTAGGGCCCACCCGCGGGTGGGACCCGCCCCTGCCCTGTGGGGCACCCCTCGGCCGCCTCCGACGCCTATGAAATCACATCCGACGCAAAAACCCTACCCCCGAAGGATTTTCACAAATACGCAACAGAGCTCCGCCGCCATCACCGACAAGTTTCGGGGGTTCAGAAGGTCCTGTTCCGGCACCCTGTCGGGACGGGGATCGACCGCCGGGGCCATCTCCATCAACACCGCTGCTTCCCGTGATGAGGAGGGAGTAGTCCCTCACCGGAGCTGAGGCTTATACAAGTAGCTATGTGGTTATCTCTCTCTCCCATGATGTGATCTTCGTTGTGATCATTGTAACATCCCAAAAGTAATCCCCTTTCTTTTAATTGCTTGTTAATTTTATTTCATGCATCATCATGTCATCATCATAAATTTTTGTTGCATTTGTTGTTTTTCCAAAATCCAAAATAAATAATAGGGTTTATTTATGTCACCATCACTTGTGTGCTAAATAATTTTTGCAACCAAACAAATAAAACCAACTTTATTTTCTTGTCAAGCTAATAGTTAAGTTACCAAGTTTGTGTTGTTAACATAATTATTTTGGTAAATTAAAATGGCCTTAGTTTGTTTTCTTAATTCTCTCCTTTTCTGAAAATACTCTGGAAAAAGAAAAAAAGGAGCAAAGGAAGAAAAAACTAGTTTCGGGCGCAGCCCATCTTCCTTCTCTCCTGCTGCCTCTTTCTCCCTCTCCTTTCCGTCCAGCTACTTCCGAAGCCGGCCCACGGCCCATACCGGTTCGCTTCTCTTCTTACGGCAGACGTCGCTGTCGCCCACGCTCCTTGCCGTCACCCGCAAGTGCGCCGTCGCCCACCTCCCATGCCACGCCACCCCACTCCCCTGCCTATAAAGCAAGTCACCCCGGGTGCCTCTCCCACCAAACCCTAGTCCCTCTCCTTTCCTCCCTCGCGCCGCCGCCACTTTCTTCCTCCACCTCTCTGCTTTTCCCTTCCTTCCCGAAAGCAGCCACCACCTCCACGCCACCACCCGGAGAAGAATCATCGACGCCATGGGGTAGCAGAGGAGGAGCAGGAGCACGTCGCCGCCACGCCGGAGCTGGACCCCGACGGCAGACACAAGGCCTGCTTCCACTACTCCAGGGTCTTCTTCGGCTACTTCCCGAGCACGCCGGCGTCTACTCCCTCCGCTCGTCATCATCGACCATCCCCGTCACCGATCTGTTTTTCCCTGCTTCTTGGGTGAGCACCGCCGCCGATCTGGCCCTTTCTCCGCCCCCCCCCCCTTTGCTCTGGAGCCCGCCTTCGAGCGGAGCCTTAGGAGGCAGCGCCATGGCCGAGCCGCACGAGCTCGACCTCGTGCTCGACTCCCATGCACGAGCACCATCCCCTACATGCCCTCTGCACCCTGCACCCTGCATAGCACCTGCACGCGCACGAGCGCCTCACCGCGCCGCCCGCCTTTGGTCGTCGCCGGCAGCCGCTGTCGCCGTCCACTGCAAGTCTGAACCTTGGGTTCAGTCAAGTTCAGTTAACACCTGCGGATCCTCTTCTTAGGCCACCGAAACCCCCTTTTGTCATCGATCCGTGCTCAGCCCAGCTAGTTCCTGCCCTCTGATCCGCACCACAGCACCCCTGGTTCGATTCCCCGACGGCGCAATAAAACACCCCCTTTTTTCCCTATGCTACTGCCACTGACATGTGGGCCCCCAGATCCCACATGTCATACACAGGTGTAGATCTCACCACGGTGCAGTTCGTTCCAGATCCAGATCTGGCTTTTTGCAGACTGGCCCAGTTTTTTAAAATCTTTTACAATTAAGTCCCTACTTTAATGTTTCTGTCTTGTTTTGCAATAATTAATTAACACATGAATCTTTTGTCAAAATTACAATAAAAATATGTTTTCAAATCAGAAATTCAAATTCTAACCGAATTTTAATTTTTTTTGAATTTTAGAATTTATTTAAATGTTTTAAATAATCAAATCTTTTGCAAATAATTAAAACTTCTAAAATTCATAACTTTTGAACCACACCTCCAAAAATTATGAATTTTATATCCAATTAAAGCTAAAATTGAAATTTGTTCAAATCTATTTTTGCATGCATGAATTAAATAATTTAATTTTTGGGTTAATGGAAGATGCAATTAATTGAACTAATAAAATGCCCTAAATGCCTAATTTGTTTATTAAATTGCTAAACCCTAATTTTAACTTGCCTAATAAAATGTTTAGCACTTAAATTGCTGCATAATTAAATTTTCATGTCATCATGCTTGTTCGAATGCATTTGTATTGATTTGCCTTTTGTTATGTTTGGGGTTACCGTAGACGACGACGTTGCTGAGTACCCCGACACCTCCGAGGATCTAGCCCAGTACCAGGCTACTGAGCCAACAGGCAAGCAGCCCCTCCCCAACTTTCTCATGTGATGCCTATTCCTGTATTGCATGCTTTAGGACTTCCGTTCTGTTGTGTCTTACGATTCCTACTAGAATTGCATAGCCTGTTAGAAGTCCAGATATTCCTGATATGCCTGCCTATATCCTATGCTTGTTTTCTAGTTACTATCTACTAGCATGCTTAGGAGTTGGTTGTGGTCTATCACATGTTTAGCTAGTATATATTAAATAATTGAAGACTTGCTATGTGGGAATCACTCTTATTATATTAATGATAAAGCACCGGCGGAAGGCCAGCTATGGTGGTTTGTTCTGCTTGTGTCGCCTAGGAAAAACCGCTCTTTTTTCCGCTTATCCAAGAATGAGCGCCCTACCCACATGTGGGAAAACTTATGGAACCCCCGCAACTCAGTACCGGATCTGCTACATGGGTTAGGGAGCCACAAAGTAGTTCGGGTGTTTACCATTTGGAGCATACGCACGATGCATGTTGAAGATGAGAGGTTACAGCTATGGGGGGCACATATAGGTTTGCGGACCGTGCGTTTACCGCATGTGGAAGGAGGAGCAATCGTATGAGTGTTATCCTCCCGAAGCCGTTCACGCAACGTTTGGGCCCGCAAAGGAGTTTCGGCCGGGCTCCCCACCTGGATCAGTCTCAGATAGGTGGCTCTCTATCCAATGTAGTAGTGAAGGGGAAGGTCGTGTTGAGATACCTTTTGCCTTTGTGGCGTGTGGTTGATCGAACGTGTATGGTTACATTTGGGCACCCCTGCGGGGTTAAATCTTTTCGAAAAGCCGAGTCCGCGGTTATGGACGACTTGGGTAATGTGCTGGCTAAAAAGATCATAGACACCACCGTATATCTCTAAATAGCTGAATTGACTAGTACATAGCCATATTCAAATAATAACCTGCTAAAACTTGATCAACGTGTGAGTGTCCGGACTTCTTCCTCGTGGGAATATGATACGATGGAGTTGTCTCAGGACGGGTTTTGCTTGGTGAGTAGTTTAGCCCCGTAGTGCAAGCGCTCTCTTCCCTTATTCTAAGTAGACGCAAGTTGTAGCGTGTCTTCTGTAGTTGTTAGGTGTTGCTGCTGCAAGTCCACCATACAACCATCCTTTTATCCAAATGCATGTGCACCGTTCTTTCGTTTACCCTTGTGCGTAAGACTTGCTGAGTACCCCCGTACTCATACCATCGGGTGTCCGGTGCCCGTATTTTCACCGATGCAGGAGCGACAGCAGAGTTCGACAATCCAGATGGAGGCTACTACGTAGAGTTCGACGCTGACTACGACGAGTAGATCGAGATCCTAGGCGGCAGCCTGAGACCACCGTGGGCAGGTCCCCACTTTTATTTTCCGGCCTTTGGCCTTTAATGTAGTCTGTACTCAGACGAGTGAATGCTTCCGCTGTATTCGGGACGTATGATCCCCTGTGTTGTAATAAAAGTATTTCGAACTATGTTTATTTATCTTTTTGTGTCGTATTTGTGCTTGTGATGTAATCCAATTATGGTTCTACTTGGCGAAATGTTATTTCCGCTAAGTGGGGCTTACAATCATGAGCTTTGTTAGTATAGTTGAATACATGATGTTTCCCTATGTGTAATGGATATGATTTTGCTCAAGTGATGTTATTTAGTACAATTTCCGGAGTCACCATTGTGATCACGGTATCTCGGTGACAGTGTGGGTGCCGTGTGTGACTCTATGGATAATAGATTGGAAGGATCTTCATCATGAGTTTGTTCTTTATTATTGTTGTATTGAATAGATCTTGAGGTTTCTTGATGCTTGTGTTATTCAAGAAAGAGACTATTCAAGAAATATGTTGTGGTGTTTGTTAGTACTATCTTTGGATGCGGATAGTGATAGCATGAAGTGTCCATAGATGTGGAATACGAACTTTAAGGTGTGCTTTTCGTAGACCTACGCAATTCTCATCCTATTTGATCCACGAAAGAATGATCTCCGAGTAACGTCTACCATGCATGTGTTTTTGTGGAACTATTATGTGTTTAATTATGTTAATGATGTTGAGAGTAGTCACTAGTGAAAGTATAAAGCCTAGGCCTTGTTTCCAAGCATTGATACACCGTTTTTAGTCACTTTTGTCACTTGTTTGCTTGCTGCCATTTTTATTACAGAATTACAAAATCACCTTTTACCATCCATATCACTTGCATTTTACCATCTCTTCGCCGAACTAGTGCACCTATACAACTGACAATTGTATTAGGTGTGTTAGGGACACACGAGACTTCTTGTATCTTAATTGCAGGGTTGCTTGAGAGGGATATCTTTGACCTCTACCTCCTGTGGATTCGATAAACCTTGGGTTACTCACTTAAGGGAAATTTGCCGCTGTCGTGGGGTTGTCACGGCGAGTTCTTCCTCAGGGAAGATGAGTTGTGGGGCCATTGGTGATCGAAGTACGTAGGAGTGGTTAATCTCGATGAGGGACAAAGAGTTTACCCAGGTTCGGCCCCTCTTGATGGAGGTAAATACCTACTTCCTGCTTCGGCTTTATTGATATGACTTGGTCTCGATTACAGGAACCCGATCTCGCTAACTCGAGATCCAGCAACTTCAATCTCTCTGGGGTCTGGTGTTGCGGGTTCTCAGACTTGTCGATCTAAGGTCCAGGGCCCTCCTTATAAAGGCGGTCGGGTCCCTGGACTTACAAGTTTACACCGGGTCACCCTTGGACACGGAGTCCTACTCTATGTGTTGGTCTTCCAGGTTAGAACTCCGGGTTGTACTAGGCCTTGGTCGGCTTGTCTCCAGCCCAGCCCATGTAACTTGAAACACGACCCGGCTTTGGCCTTCTTGGTCTTGACGGGTCTACTTTCCGAGTCCATGGGCCTACCTATAAAGTATCCCCCCATCAGCCGATGTCCTACAAACCTCTGCGCTTGGAGGCACAACAAGTCTACAAGAATAGAAGTGTTTAGTAGACATCACTTGCCCACTACTGCAAACTGAGCCATCAAAATAAAGTTTCCACGATACAGCCGACACGACATTCAAGTTGACTTCTTGCTCCAGGTCAATCCGATGTTAGACGATGAAGTCGGCTACAATCTGGCCTTTCATATATTTGAGAGGTTCATAGGCAATCATATTCAATCAACCCATACGCCCATTTGCCAATTCGTCCACTAAGGATCGGCCTATGTATCATGTGTTTGATGACATCGGTCTGACTATGAACTTTGCACTCGCTAGATAAAAGATAATGTCGCAATTTGGTGCAAGCAAAATAAAGAGATAGGCACAACCTTTCCACAAAGCTGTACCTGGACTCGACATCTAGCAGTCGCCGACTTAGGTATGTGATGACGTACTCCTGTCCTTCGGCTTCTTGAGTTAAGGCTGCTCTAATCATTTTTCCTCGGCAGGAATGTAAAGCCGGAATGGTAGACCACGAGCCGGCTTCCTTAGAACTAGAGGTGTAGACAAGCAGGCTTTTATTCTATCAAATGCCTCTTGCTGCCTTGCCCCCCAGGTGAACTCGTCATCATTCTTGAGCCGAAGGATCTGTGTGAATGCATCAACCTTCCCAGACAAGTTAGAAATAAACCTTCTCAAATAATTTACCTTGCCTAAAAAATTTCTGCATGTCCTTTTTGCAAGTCGGCGCCTGCACTTTCTGGATAGCTTCAATCTTTGTCGGATCAATCTCTATGCCAGCTTCATGTATGATAAAACCAAGGAACTTCCCAGCCGACACGCCAAAGGCACACTTCAAAGGATTCATCTTAAGCCCGTACTTCCTCATTCTTTCAAACGCAAGTAGTAAGTCTGCCAAATGATTTAACTCGCCGTCCGATTTGACAACTACGTCATCAATGTATACTTCCAGTACAACTCCAAGAAGATCATGAAATATTATGTTCATCACTCTATGATATGTGGCACCAGCATTCTTTAACCCAAAGGTCATTACTGTCCACTCAAACAAACCAACGAACCCGGGGCAGCGAAATGATTGTCTTAGTCGAGTCCTCTTCGGCCATGAATATTTGATTGTACCCCGCGTTTCCATCTAAAAAGCTGATGACTTTGTGCCCTGAGGCATCATTGATAAGCATGTCGGCTATAGGATATTCATCTTTGGGTGTAGCTCGATTTAGATCTCTGAAGTCTATACATGCCCTGATCTTACCGGATCCTTTATTCTCGACTGGCACAATGTTGGAGATATAGTCAGCATATTTGTAAGGCCGGATAAAATTGGCTTTTAAAAGCCGGCCAATCTCTTCTTTGATCCGGTCATATATTGCCGGTTTGAATTTGCGAGCCGACTGCTTATATGGTCTGAAGCCGGCTTTTATCGGTAACCGACGGTCGACGAGCTCTCGGCTTAACCCGGGCATCTCGTGGTATTCCCAATCAAAGCAGTCCATGTATTTCCTTACTAGCGCGATTAACTCGGATTTATAATCGGCTTCTAAGTTCCTGCTCACAAAAGTCGGCCTGGAAATAGCGTCATCCCCAATATCTACCTCTTCGAGCGGGTCGGCCGCCGTAAAACCTTGTCCCAACTTGTCCATATCGTCCGGTTCTTCAATTGCTTCACACATATCGTTCCTCCCGGCCCGATATTCATCGAGATGTCTTTGCAGCCATTCGTCGTTGGAATCCATTTTACTTGAGCCGCAGCCGATTACCACCAATCGGCTTTAGAGATACTGGCACGAATCCGTCCCTGGTTGCACTTAGGAAATCGAACTTGGATAAATCACGCCCCGAAAGACATGTAGCATTTGGGTGTTGCCAATCAACAATGTACTCGGCTAAAGCAATACATGCCGAGTTATCAGCATGAACAACTTCAATCTCATCGTCGATCCATTGTACGAGATGCTCGTGCATGGTAGATGGCACACACTGATTTGCATGGAGCCAATCCCGTCCAAGTAGCACATTGTAGTTCCCTTGCACTTCAGCAACATAGAATGCAGTAGCCAAAGTTTTGCTTCCTACTGTGAGCTCCAAACTGATAACTCCTTTGGCCTCTATTCCCTCTCCCCCTTCGAACCCGTTCAGTACCATGTTCGTCTTCATTAGATCATTATCTTCTGGCTGTAAATTTTTGAAGATGGAATACGGCATCAGGTTTACCACAACACCTCCATCAACCATAATCCTGGTAACCGGCTTCCCGTTGATATGTCCTCTAACATACAAAGGTTTAAGGTGCTTAACCGGTCCCTCAGGTTTCTCGAAGACGGCATTCTTGGGTCCAAAGTTGAGCGGTGCTACTTCACCTTCTTCTTCTACAGCACGGAATTCAGCAGGCAAATAATATACCATGTTAATGTCCATACCTACCAGAGTCGGTGTACTTTCATAGTCCAGCAGATCTTCGTTTGTTGGATTTTTTGACTCGTTTATCGCCGACTCCAATGTTTCTGACTCATCTCCTGCCAGCTCCTCGCTCGTCGAATTCTCTACCGAGTCCCCATTTACCGACTCGTTATCCGACTCGCCCCTTGCCGGCTTGTCCCCTGCTTCCAAGTCCGCTGCTTGCACCTCATCTACCCATGATGAATAAGTAATGGTCGGTACGGAGACCGGCTCCGTTTCATCACTCATAGAGGGACTTGGTGCAATCATCAAAGGAGTCATCACAGGAGTCGGCTTGGGTACCCAAACTTGAGCTGACACCATTGGTTTTTCAGCGTTGAATTTAGCATCTCTTACTCGCTCAGCTTCTCCTTCCGCCTTTTCCCGGTTTCTTGCCCTCTGCAGCTTCCGCCTTTGTGTCTTCGTTATACCTGGCGGGCACCACTTTGGTTGCGTATATTTTGGATCCCAGGGGTTTGGTCGCTACTAGCTTGGCTGGATCCGGCTTCATGGTCACTAGATGTCACCTTGGGCACGATAGCAAGTATCGGCTCATCATTTGCCAACCCGATGGCCGGGTCCTTCAGTTTCAACACATGTGTTCCAATGACCAATGAGTTAGTCTGGGACCAACCCACTTCCTATGTCAGCTGGTTTAGCTCCTTGCGCCTTGAATCGCCAGTATGAGGAGTCACCTGGATACACAAGTCGGCTCTGCACAGTTTGCCGGTTTGCTTGATGCTTGGACTCCCCAGCTGACTTCTGATATTGGAAACTTCCTTCGATAGATGGTGACCTAGGCCGTTTCCCATGCCGTTGGTCCCACTTTGATCCGGCCTGGCGTACGTACTTGTTCAGTAGCATGTCGAAAGTCAGCTTGATTCTCTTCGGCTTGTACTCAACCTGATTCGTTTTCCACTTGCCGACTTCCGGGTTCCTGGGCTTGATGAACCTGGGTGGTGATTCTCTTGCTCGTGGTTGTTGCCCCCAAGCGCGGAGCTCTTGATGGTGATTTTGATAACCTCCTGTCCATCGGGTTGCCGGCTCAACGTGACCTGCCTTCTCACTTCCTTGCTGCCGGCTTCTTTCCTGGACTCACCAATAACCACATTAGATTTGTTAGCGCCTTCGGCCACCTCTGGCCGAAGAAGAACTTTCTTTCCCTCAAAATCTAGCACGTTCATTGGGAACGGTTGTGTGTTAATGGCCATGCCAGCAAAGCTCAATCGTCCATCGTTGAGGGCCGATTGAATCTGTCGACGAAAGACATTGCAGTCATTAGTAGCATGAGAGAAAGAATTGTGATACTGGCAATAAGCACGTCGCCTTACTTCATCAGGTGATAGTATAATGTGACTAATTCGTATCACTTTATCCTTTAACAAAGCATTAAATATTTTATCTCATTTGCCTACGTCAAAGCTACACTTCACCTCATCGTCCCGATTCCTACGAATCGGTTTTAAGTCATCACACATATAGGGTTTGGCTTTACTAGGCCAAACAAACTCAGCTGCGTAAACATCGCCTTCATCACCGGAGTCGGGATTGTGCTCAATAGCATTAAGCCGACTTCTGCTTATCCGATGCGAATCCTTGGACTCGTTAACTCGGCTTTCATGAGCCAGAGCTCTTTCCTGGACTTGTCCGACAGAGGAGAACTCGTGTCCTTCTAGCTTCTCTTTTAAATACGTTCTCAACCCGGTAATAACTAGGTCGTCCATATATCTTTCAGTTATCGCCAAGCTATAGCACCGGTTTCTTGTGTTTCTAAATCTCTTGATATAATCAGATACCGATTCATCATGTTTTTGCCTAACCGATGTAAGATGAGACAACTTTAATTCAATTTCTCCAGCAAAGAATTTCTCATGAAACTTTTGCTCCAAATGAAACCAAGTGTGTATGGAGTTAGGAGCTAAAGCCGAAAACCAAGAAAACGCAACACCAGTTAACGACAACAAGAACAAACGAACTTTGATATGATCATGATTAGCTTCGCCTAATTGAGCCAAATATTGACTAATATGCTCCCATGTCGACTTGTTATCCACCCCATTAAATTTAGAAAACTTAGGGACTCTATAGCCAGGTGGATAGGGTTGTAAATCAAAATATTCGGGGTAAGGTTTAACGTAGATTCTATGTTTAGGCATAACCCCGAATTTGTCATATGCTAACTGATCTAAATTTTTCCTGAACTCGACCACCAAATCGTCCATGTTGCCCGGTTGAGTCGGAACAGGAGAAGAATTGGCCACAGGGTCGGCTTGCATCCAAGGAGCTGAATCTGAATTCGACATTGACCCGCGTCCCAGAAGTCGCACCGCTGGTCCCGTCTGTCGGGTCGGATGAACTCTGGATCGGAGTCGGATAAGGTAGTGTTTTAACAAGCCGGTTTTCCCTGTACGGGCTCATCGGTTGTGTATCCGATGTCTGGCCTTGGATGGTGTTTTTCTTAGCCTTTTCATGTTCTAGCATAAGATCATAAACATTGTTCGTACCTTGCGAAACATGAAACTGAATTTCGTCTAATTGCTCAGGAGAAAAGGTACTGTTACTTACAGCGGGTTTGTCGGTATTGATGCTCAGAGGTACATATTCCGGCTCCTTGATCGGCGCGGTTACGCCTTGCCGATCTAACTTGAAGCTGGCCAAGTACAACTCCTCGTCTTCTTGTTCCCGCTTGAGTCGCAGTGCCTCGAACTCCTCGTTTCTCTTCTTCTTCCACTCATTCAGGCCTTGGCGTTGTGCTTCCGACAAATCCATGAGAGTAGGTTTGATGATGTTGTCGGTAGTGATGGCAGACAAACCTGTAACCTTAGAACCGGCCATTGTTGCCCGATTTAGGTTTGAAATTGTCCCCAGCGGAGTCGCAAAAAAATGTGTTGCGCTAAAAACGCATCACACAAACACGTCCTCGTGTACCCGCGGTGCCGGGGGAGATACTCCACAACTCGCCCCGCGGGAGGCCGACTTGTAGCGCGATACGCAAGACAACAAGCCGGCGCTTTTTGGACCAGACGCCCTAGCCCCTCGGGAGGGACCCCGTCAGAGGAAGCCGGCGACGATTGGTTGAACTAAGCCGGATTTGACCGCTCTTAGCTCGATTGTCGATACTCGATGAACTCACGCGAAGTCGCCGAATAACGGAAGCAGAAACAAGGGTTTGAGAGTAAAAAGTAGGGTTTGTATTGATTGTCGATTGTTTACTTAATTTCAATCGGCCATCACCTCTTAGATATATAATGAGGCGGCTGGACTTCCGTACAAGTATTGTACTTCTATAAGGATTACAACTCGTGATATAAGTCGGTTTCTATCTCTAAACTAGGTAAAAGCCTTGGCCGGCTTCGTACTGGACCCGGACTCCAAACGTCCATCTCCGGCTTCTTTCGGAAAGTCGCCTTTTGTCCTTCCGTGTTGACCTCGAACTCGTTCTAACGTCCAACATCCGACTTCTGTTTTGGGCTTTGCAAGTGTTAAACAACCTCGCGTCCGGCTTCTCTGGTGCGGCTTCTGGAATCTTCAGGAAAACTCGAGTCTGGCCTGCGCCGGGTTCTGGCTAAGCCGGGTTAGCTCCTGCCGGGTCATCACTTCAGGTTCTCTCCAAGTCCCCATTTCCTCCTGAGTGAGCTCGAACCTGTGACCTGCCAAAAACAGGGTGCTAATAGTCACAATGCCGTTCGGCTTAAAGAATGTCGGCGCAACATATCAGAGGTGTATGCAGCGTTGTCTTGACAAGCAGATCGGTCGCAATGTCTACGTCTACGTTGACGACATTGCGGTCATGTAATCATTCTCAAAGGAGGCAGGATGCACTCCCTCACAAAGTTGAAGTTGGAGCTGGAGTATTTCCAAAGCCTGAGTGGGCATACGAAGAGAAAAATCCAAAATAAAATCTTTAGAAGTTGTCTAAACATGAATATCTTGGTCAATTGCAAAAGAGAATAGACAAGAAAATTTATCAGCTAAGATGTGTTTTTCTAACAAGAAACCCTTCCAAAAAAATGATCGTAGAACCATTTCCAATCTTGCACACAGTGATGCTTGGATAAATGTCCATCAAGCTGAATATTTCTCGCTGCCAAAAAGATGGGAAAATTTGTTTTTTCCATACTAGTTTTTAACCATTTTACTTTTATCACTCTAAATTTTAACATTTTACTTTTGCTCTTTTAAGTGGCAAAAGCAAAAGAGAAACAACAAAACTATGGGTTCACCGTTTTGCTTTTGTTTTTGCCCCCACAGAGGGAACAAGTGATGTATAATGAAGAACTGGCATGGTAAAAGTAAAATGTTAAAATTTGAAGTGATAAAAATAAAATGGATAAAAATTAGTGTGATAAAAACGAAAATTCCTTAAAAAAATCCTCTGGGTGATTGAGCAAGAGGCGCTCTTTAGATCATAAAGTGACGATACCAAATTGTTAATGGCTTGTCACATGTTCAGTACGTTTTTATATAGCCTCAAAAAATGCATCAACTCTCCCTACCCTTACGCTATAACTAAGTCTGCAGTAATCTATTTTGCTAAATATCAAATATTTTATGGACGCCACTTAAGTGTCAATGTGGGTCGCACTTTTTTTATATAAGAACCGATTTTAGGAATATATTATCGAAACTGGGTTTTTGACCTAACCCACAAATTATTTGAGCCGGTTGTTTATTGTAAACGATGTTAATATTAGTTTTATTAAGCCATGTGTTTTTCGACTGAATCTGAAATGTCATGGCTAGTTGAATCATATGGGAAGAGCTAATAGTTTTTTTATTATGATAAAGTCCAAGCTAATGTTTTTTTGTACGAACCTTACACAACAAATTTTTGATGGATTTCCTATGGCATATATGATCCTTTGAATTCTACTAGGCCGGGGGCCGACGTTGTTTGCTTGCACCGCTGACCTGCGCGCAGAATATAATTCGCACGCACAAATTATTCCAAAATCAGTCATCGAAATCGACGAAATGCACTGGCAGGAAAAACAAAACCAAAGTACAGTATTTTTTTTATACAGCATAGGGAGTACAAGTACAGCTCGTGGACACAAGATACAAATTAAGTTAACACACACAGTTCGTCTCGCGCGTTTCGTTCTCTGAAGAAGATGACTGAAACCGCCCGCTGGCCGCGACTCGCTCGCCGATCAGTACCTGGTCGCGGCGTGCGCCGCCGTCCTCCCTTTGCGGTGGCCGCGGACGCAGGAGAAGACCCGGAGCGCGCGCGAGAGCGACCCGGTCTTGCTCTTCTTGGTCCTGGTCTTGCGGGGGCGCGGCGGCCCGACCACGCGCCGCCACAGCCCCCCGAGCGAAGTCGGCATCCTCCTCCGGGCCGCCGGCCTCGCCGTCGCCACCTTCTTCCTCCTCATGGGCCACATCTTGCTGTCGGACAGCGGAAAGCTATTCGATCAAGGGGATGAGAACAAGCTAGCAGATACTAGTAAGAGAGATGATGTTGTGTGGTGTGGTGGGATGTGCGGTTAGCTTTCGCGCATGGTGGCATCTTTATAGCTCGCCGGCCTGGAGGGTGCGTGAGCGTGAGGATTCTGAGTTATCCGGGCGCGCGGCATCGTCTCGGTGGGTGGACGTGTTGTCGGGCGGGTGCCACCTATGTTGGTTTATGTGGATGTCGACGGACGTAGACGCATTAAATGACCGGTGAGGTGTCACGGCTCTGTTTTAAATTATATAAATGTTTTAGATATTTTAAAATAGATTACATGTGGATTGAAACGAGTGTATCTACGCACTGGAACTGGAATGTATCTAGATATATGGAAAAACACTAAAACACCTTATATTTCGAAAATGTGGGGAGTCTATACGTGCCATTTTTATCCGTCGTCTATCGGCCGCTAGATGATCAGTGTTTTATTTACGTTGTCATAACACAACAACTTAGCGGTAGCAAAACCAATGGCAACCGAATACTCTCATATAATATCTTCCTTAATATAACATGTTTTGGCACTTATATTATCTTTATTTTAAGAGTCGTAGGTTTCTCTTATTTTCCATTTTGACATCCGCCGCGATTTTTGCTGAGACGATACGTGGTGCCATGGGCCGGCAGCCCGGGCCTAGTTTGGTGGTTAATTTCTCGGGTTGCCCTTATTTCGTGGGTGATGTCGTACTCTTGTGTTGCGGGGAGCTCCTTTTCACCACCTTTAGCGGCGCGCCCTGCACCCACCCGGCAGCGCTTGTTGGGCCGGCCCATCAGGTTTTTTCTTTTTTTTTCTTCCCCGCAACGCTTTGTCGGACCGGAGTACAGGGCTCCTCCCCTGTGGAGCTTAATTGGGCCGCTGCCCAGCAGGTATTCTATTTTTTTCTGTTTTATCAAATCTGAATATTATTAAAAAACTTAATATTTTTAAATCTCGAACATTTTTCAGTTCGAAGCAGTTTTAAAAAAACTGAACATTTTTAAAATTGAAAAAATTTCGGATTTAAACAATTTTCAATTTTGAACAATTTTTACATTTGAACAATTTTGAATCTAAAAAAAAAAAATTGAATATGAATATTTTTCAAATTTGATTTTTTTTCAAATATGAACATTTTTAACAAGTAAACAAAATCATATGAACATTTTAAAAAATCATGTTTCGCACTGAAAAAAGTATGCTAGAACATATATTTTAAATTGAACTTTTTTCAATTAGAACATTGACCTCATTTGAACGGTTTTAAAAAGTGAACAAAAAATGGGGTGAACGGAATTTATTTTTGAATGATTTTAAAAAGTGAACAAAAAATGGTGGTGAACGGACACTATTTTGAACGATTTTAAAAGTGAACAGAAAAGTTCGTTGAACAAAATTTATTTTCGAACGATTTTAAAAAGTGAATAGAAAAAGTCTCTGAACAGAAATTATTTTTGAATTTTTTTAAAAAAGTGACCAAAATAGGTATTTTGACTGGAACCTTTTTTGAACAATTTTACCAGTAACTATTTTAGAATGATTTTAAAATTTTACGAAAAATGTCGATGAACGGAATTAATTTTGAAGAATTTTTAAAAAATGAACAGAAACTATTTTGAACAATTTTAATAAAGTGAACAAAACTATTTTGAAATTATTTTGAAAAGTGAATAGAAATTAGCAGTGAACGAAAACTATTTTTCAAAGGTTTTAATAGTTTTTGAAAGTTTTTGAATTATGCTAGAACATATATTTTGAATTCAACTTTTTTCAATTAGAACATTGACCTCATTTGAACGGTTTTAAAAAGTGAACAGAAAATGGCGGTGAACGGAATTTATTTTTGAACGATTTTTAAAAGTGATCAGAATATGTCGGTGAACAGAAACTATTTTGAACGATTTTAAAAATGAACGAAAAATGTTGGTGAACGGAATTTATTTTTTAACGATTTTTAAAAGTGAACATAATATGTCGGTGAACGGAAACTATTTTGAACAATTTTAAAAATGAACAAAAAATGTCGGTGAATAAAATTTAATTTTGAACGATTTTTAAAAACTAAATAAAAAAAGTCCCTAAATGGAAATTATTTTTGAACGGTTTTTAAAAACTGAGCGGAATAGTTCTTTGAACGGGAATTTTTTTGAAATATTTTAGAACAATTTTAAAAGTGTACAGGAAAGTGTCGATGAACGGAAATTATATTTGAAGTTCTTTAAAAAGTGAACATAAGCTATTTTCCCCCAATTTTAAAAGTGAACATAAACTATTTTGGAACGATTTTGAAAAGTAAACAGAAAATAGCGGTGAACGGAAACTATTTTTGAACGATTTTGAAAAAAACAGAAATGATCTGTGAACGAAAATTATTTTTGAGATTTTTAAAAGTGAACAAAAATAGGGATTTGAACGGAAACATTTTTTGAACAATTTTAAAAGTGAACGGAAATTAGATTTGAACAATTTCCAAAATTAAACATTTTTAAAAATCATAAAATAGTAAAAAGAAAAGAAAAGGGAAAAAGGAAACATAAAAAAAGAAAAAGGAAAAAATGAAAGAAAAATAGAAAAACGAAAGAAAAATAAAAAGTAGAAAAGGAAAAGAAATTATGAAGAAAGCCTAAAAAACGAAAAAGAAAAGGCAACAACAGATAAGCGGGTTCACATAAGCGCGTTATTAATTTTTTTCGAACGCACGAAATGAAAACTAGTACTACGTACGTACACGTACCTACTTAATTTTTTTTTTGCATGGTAATATGATTCTCATTGATAAATAAAAGACGAGATACAAAGTACGTATACACCGATCTTACAGATCTGGAAAGATAGGATAAACCAACGTGACAAACCAACGCCTATCCATCTTCTTCGGCACCACCGTAGCAGCCACCAAGAAAAAAATAGACAGATCACCTCTTCACCCAAGCTCGACGCGGCTCCATCGCTGATCATCAGCTTTTCAGACCTCCAATGTAGTTTGCCATAGGACAAACCATTGCCGTTGAAAGAAACAGACCGGGGCAGCATGTTCCCGGACACGCCATCGAACTTCAGCACTGGCACCCACGCACGACGATGTCGGAGTAGGGAACCAGAACCATCAGCCTTCAACCACGAACCCACCACAAGGTGCACCATATTCCAGCTGTCACCAGTGCAGACCACCGTCTGCACGTACTCCTGGACGAATCCTCTCTGCTCCACCTTGGCGCCGGAGACAACGCCGCAGCAACGGGGACAGAGCAGGAGGAAAAAACCATCTGATGGAGTCATCGCCGCCGCCTCGCCGACACCATCCATGAACCCTAAAGCCACCGATCTGAAAGATCGGCAAGCACACAGTGCCACCAACTCCGAGACGCCGCCATGAAGGACAACGCCGGTGTGGGAGAAGAGTTGAGGCAGATTTATTTGCCCGGGCGCCGCTCCCACCACCCCAACGGCGCGCCATGCCAGAGAACTCCTAGCCCTAAGTACCATGCAAAAAAGGGGCCCCCCTCCCTCCTGCCGCCGGAGCGGCAAGCGGAAGGAGAGGGGCCCAGCACAATCGCCGGAGATTGGAGCAGGAAAAAGCTTTTCCGCCGCCGCCGCCGCCTGGGAGATGCGGAAGAAAGCATGGAGATCATATTCGTTTGGTTCCGCTGATACCATGCAAAAAAGGAAAAAAAATGGTTCCACCGATCCATTGCATACATACATATGAAGCGCGAGCGAGCGACGGAACCACCGAAGGCAGGCGAGAAACCCAAAGGAAAGCTACCGAACAAAATGGGCCTAGCCCACGACCGATTCGCTCTGTGCGGCGCGAGCTCGGTTTGCCGCTAAAGGCGGCAAATAGGGATTGCCTGTGTTGCGTGTTGACAATGTCTCTTGGTGTTGTAGTATGCTGCACACGAGCCTTTTTGTCCTTATGTTTTTTTTTTTGAAACTATGAGACTGTGAGGCAAAAGCCCCATAGCATTTTATTAATAAAGAGAACCAATACAAAAACAAATATTTACAAACCTACCTGTACAAACTAACACTTTGAAATGAAAATTACATGAGGCTGTCTATCCAGGCCATCAGGGAAGCATGGTGCTTGGTTTTAATCCTATTCCCAAGCATGGATATATCATAAATAAACTCTCTCTTCCAAGCAGAAAAAGAGGGTCTTTTAGCTTCAAATATTTTCCCATTTCTCTGCTTCCATATATTTCATGTGGCTAACATCATAACTTCAGTGAAAAAAGGCTGGTTGAAAGCAGATCTTACCATAGAAATAGCAGTTTGCAAATCATCACTAAGACACCAATCTATCTGCAAATAATTCCAAATCTTGTGGTTGAAGTTGCATTGGAAAAACAAATGCAACTTGTCTTCATGATAGCTTCCAGGGCATAGAGCACATGAAAAATCCTCAGTCACCTGCCAGTGCCTTCTCTGCAGAAGATCCTTGGTATTCAACCTGTCATTGAGGAGCAGCCAAGCAAAAAACTTGATCTTCATCATGCAAGAGGACTTCCAAATCCATTTGGATACTGGCAGAGGATCCAAATGGGCATGAAGATGCTTATAGTACTTTGCAGCAGAGAATTTAGGTCCCCAAGAGTAAGACCATTTGTCAGCATCTAAGGAAAGAGGGCTTAAAGCCATCTTGGCAGTCAAATCCTGAAACTCCTCATAAGCTTGACTTGACATAGGAAAATAGAACATTGACAGCAAATCTTGTTGATCATACACTTCAGCCGCAGAGGAGTTCTTGTCTAGAACATATGAAAATAACCTGGGATATCTAATTGAAAGAGGCTCATTCGCTAGCAAAAACCCAAGAATCCTCCCAGAATAGAAAAGAATTTCCTTTTCCAGGTTCAATAGTAGCAACCAGCCTAAATTTCTCCACCAGCTTCATGACATCCCTCCACCAGAAAGAGCCACACAAATTCTGTACATGAGGGACATAGCCCTCATAGTATGTAGACCACACCAAATTCACCCAAGGCACATTAGCTTTATTACAGAATTTATCAAGGTGCTTTAGCAGCAAAGCCTCATTCTGTTTTGGAAAATTAATTATTCCAACTCCACCAGAGTCCTTCAGTTTGCACAACATGTCCCAAGATGCCAAAGACTACTTTGGAGTGTCAGAATTTCCTCTCCATGAACACTATCTCAGAACTTTGTCCATTTGCTTCACAATTCCTGGGGGCAACTGTAGTGAACACAAAAAATAAATAGGCATAAAGGCTAGAGTTGAGTTCACCAGCTGCAACCTAGCACCTTGAGAAAGAAAAGATGAAGTTGAGAAAAGTCTCCTTTCCAGTCTAGTGACAATTGGCATCAGGTCTTGAATTTTAGGCCTAGTGGTTCCAAGTGGCAGCCCTAAATATGTGAAGGGCAGTGAATCCACCTAACAGGCAAAGGCTGAGGCTAAGTGACTTACTGTGTTAGCAGGCACATTGACAGGCACCATGCTTGATTTGTGATAGTTCACCTTCAAACCAGTGGAAATGGAGAACTTGCTCAGCAAATCTTTCATTGCAAGCACCTGATTGAGATCAGCAGGCATAATTAGCAATGTATAATCATCATATTGGATTATGGGAAAGTTCACATCATCAGAAATAATTGGTAGTGCAATATCCCCTTGGTGCAACAAATCATTCACTACCACCTGAAGTAATTCATAACCTAGCACATATAACAGGGGGATAATGGATCCCCTTGCCTGACCCCTCTCCTGCATTGAAATTGCTTTCCTAGAACTCCATTCAATAAAATCTGGTATGTGCCTATAGACAAAATATTCTTGACCCATATGAGCCACTTTCCATTGAAACCCATACATTCCATAACTCTCAGAATAGCTTCCTGCTCAATGGTATCAAAAGCTTTGGCAAAATCCAATTTCAAAATAACAATTGGTTTTTTTGAAATATGACAGAGATGCAAGTACTCAAAACCCCGGGACACACAATCATGTATGCATCAGTCTTTAAGGAAGCCATATTGGTTCTTGTGCAAACATTTAAGAATGTGACTCTGAAGCCTATTAGCTGCCAATTTGGTTAAGAACTTGAAACACACATTTGTCAATGAAATAGGCCTGAAATCATTGACATCTTCAGGACTATAACTTTTGGAACCAAAGTGATATATGAGCCATTGATATTCTGCAGGTTCACCTTCTCCTCATGAAAATCTCTTGCCAGCTTATAAAAATCCTCTTTAATTAGAGGCCAGCATTTCTTGAGAAACAAGCCATTAAAACCATCAGGACCAGGGGCCTTATGAGCTGGCATTTCTTTTACTAGTAAATCCATCTCTTCAGTTGAGAAAGGCTCTATTAGGACACCAAGTCCCTCCACTCTATTTATCAACCTGGGCAGATCAAATTTCATGTATATCCCATCAGACTGTCCCATTCTAGCCTTATAGCAAGACCAAAGCATGTCAGCCATCTCTGTGTGATCTGACATTCCTCTACCCTCTCCATCTTTTAACATAGAAATAGCATTCCTTCTATATCTGGTATAGTGGCCATGGCATGAAAGAACCTAGTATTATCCTCTGACAACTTAATCCACCTAAATGTGCATCTCTTCCTCCAATACCTACACTCAATCAACAACAACTCCTCCAAGTGCAAATTCACAATCTTCCTGAAATTAAATTCAGTTGTGTAGAGTGGCCTCATCTCCTCAAGCTCATCCAGAATGAGGATGACTTTATTGCAATTCTGAATCAAAATCTTCAATTTAGAGAGGAACAAGTGCCACTTCTTTAGGGCATAACGTAGTGATTTAAATTTATCTGCCATGACAGCAGCATTGGTCTTCTTATTTGAGCTCATGCCCCATGAGTCTTTAACTACGTCCATGAATCCTGGCTGGTCAACCCAGAAGCTTTCAAACCTGAAGATATTGGCTTTAGGGATAGTAGTGCTAAATGCTGACAACACAAGGAACATGGTCTGAAGAGGACTTGGCAAGGGGCAGCACCAAAGTGTTTGGATATACAGAGATCCAATTGGCTGATGTAAAGAACCAATCAAGTTGCTCAAGAAAAGGTTGCTCCTGCATATTAGACCAAGTGAAAGCTCTACCCTTTAAGGGTAATTCAGTGAGACCCAAATGCCCAATGATATCAATAAATAGAAACATCTCATTAACATCACCTCCAGGTTTGTTTCTGTTCTCCTCAGAACGAATAAAGTTGAAATTACTAACTAAAAGCCAGTTGCTCATTATTGGAATTTGAAGGATATATAGCCAAGACACAAACTCATCCCTTTTATCACCATGACAAGGGCCATACATAGTAACCATTGTCCAAAACTCTCCATTATGTATAGAAGTGAACTCAATAATTATGCCAAAGCTAGTGAATTGCACCAATTGACCATTAAAGATAGAAGAATTCCACATGACCAAAATGCCACGAGAAGCACCCATAGAAGGGCTATAAGCAAAATTATCAAAGCGCTTAGGGATGAATTTCCTGATGAAATGATGATCAATATATTCACACTTAGTTTCTTGCACACAAACGATGGAACACTGGCTTTCTTCAATTTTTGAACGCAAAGCAAGCTGCCTATCCGCCTCATTCAAACCACGCACATTCCAGCACATCACACACCAATTTCTAGATTGTACATTCATTTATAACATTCAGAGAATAAAGAGTGTGACTGTCACTAGAGTTGTATGGGCGTCTAGATAGTTTGTATGTGGCCATGTCGCGGTCCTGTGGCACATGTACTTTTATTTACACTATATTTGAGTGTGGTTTCCATTCTTTCAGTTGTTCGTTCTTGTTTCATTCTCCCGAAACTTTTCTTACTCTTCTTTTTTTTGTCGGTTTCTCTATGTCTTCGATGTGCTGTCTTTTGTTTATAGTTTTTTTTTTTGCATTTTCTGGTTTTTAATCATGGTGCATCTTTTTGCGCGTCGTGCTGGTCGAGGTGGCCTGCCATCGCGGCTTGGTGGGCTCGGCTACGTGGGTTTTAGGGCCAGTTTTGGTGTTCATCCCCATTTGTTTATCTTGCGATGTCGTTCTTTGTCTATAGCTGTCAGTGAGCGCAGTGGTCGATGAGGATCCGGTGGGCCTTATGTTTTATGCCCCCGTGTTGCTTTTCCTAGCGCTTCTCCGTCTCTAGTTTCTCATGCCATCCGTAATGGTTGGATCTTAGCGCGGTATCCTAGATATTTTACTTATGTAGCACCGTATTAATAAAGAAAGAGATTGAGGTTGTATCTTATATAAGATACAACTCTTGCACGGGATCATAGGCAAAAAAATTGCTAGCCTAATCACATGCAAATATAAGGTTAAAATCATTAAATACGAGTACACTTAGATACAACTCTTAAGATACAATGCATTGGGGAGGTTGTCTCTTATGGTTCACCACTATTTAGGATAACGCGCTAAGATACAATGCATTACGGAAGGCCTCAGATGTTTATCTAGCCGTTGTTAATGGTGATGTTCAGTCTGGTCAGTTGCCTCTTGATTCGCGGAGTTGGGCTGCTTCTTGGCCTGGTTTCTGGAGTCACACGTTGGTCTACCAGTCATTTCTGGCGCTGCTTGTTCATCAACTTGGTTCATTGCGTGTGTCAATTTGTTGTTGTGTTTTTATTTTATTTGTCTTCCATAGAGCAACTCCAACGTGCCGACCCAAACGGACCTGTTTTTTGTCTGTTTTTCATCTGTTTGGGTCGGCAAACGGATAATCGTCCGTCCCCTTCCGGCCTTTTCTGGCCACTGCACCCAACAGGCCAACCCATTTAGTCTGCCCCTATCTTTTTTTACTACTTCGTCCGACGCGGGTTGGAGTTGTCCTTATGTTGGTGTGCTTATTGTTAAGGTAACACGTGTTCTTCTCGTTTGGGCCTTTTGAAGCCATCGGCGTGTGGTGTCGTCGGACTCGTATCGGCCACGGGAAAAGGCGCATTGATAACCCACAAGTGTAGGGGATCGTTTGTAGCCTTTTCAATAAGTAAGAGTGTCGAACCCAATGAGGAGCTAAAGGTAGAATTAATATCTTCTCAAGTTCTATCAATCATTGACACAACTCTACGCACACCGAATGTTTGCTCTATCTAGGAAATAAAACTATAGGAATAAAATGGGCATGAAAGGATAACTTTGCAAGATAATAAAGAACAAGAAAGTAAAAGTTAGTTGCTGCAGCAATAAGGTAACATAAAGTGACATAATGTAACAGAACCATGAGTATGGAAAAGTGGTGGAAGGCGTGGCAGAATTGTCCATAATTAATTAGTGAAGCTACTCGATTCATTGTCTTCAATGCAGTTTTTTATGTGGGAGAGGCAAAGCATACACGTTCTCAACTACTTGTGATTACATGTACTATATGATTGGAACATTAGCAAGCATCCGCAACTACTAACATTCATTAAGGTAAAACCCAACCATAGCATTAAGATCATACGGTCCTCTTTATCCCATACAATGTCAAAAACCGGGATGGGGCTTAGGTTTCTGTCACTCCGGCAGCCCTACCCCCCGGCCTCCTTCACGTAATACAAACCCTATGATGTGATCCATGCGTGCATAAATATATAATGGGCACCATAGGACTGTACCATATCGACATACAACTCGAATCAACCAAACATATTCAATAATTCAACCATATGACAAAAAGAACTACACAAACATGACATAGACCATTGGATAATACTTCATAGCATCAAACACCATGTTTACATAGAGGGGTACAGAGGTTTGTGGGAGAGTGGACCACTGTATACAAGGAGGAATTGGCGATGGAGATGGCGGTGAAGGCGGCGGCCATGGAGGAAAGGGCAAGGCAGAGGCGGCACAGGTGGCGGCGGCCGGCCGGCTAGGGGGAGCGCCGCCCCCTAACCCCCTTCTTCCATGGCTTCTTGGTGATGTAGAGGAGCCCTCCCCCTTGTGAGATGAGAGCCAAGGGGGAGACAAATTCGTGGATTTTGGTGGCTGCCCCCAAATTAGGATTTCCTCTCTTTATATAGGTGGAGACAATGCTTCCCGGCCTTCCGATTGATGGCCCCTTGATCCAAGGGCTCTTGGGCACCTCTAGAACCTTCCTAGGGACCCCTCACATCCTTAATGAGGTCCCAAAGTCGTGGCTTAGTCGAATACTCCAAGTTTGGTAAGAGTTGGAGTCAATCACGTCATCAACTTTCGGAATCCCGTAATCGGATATTTGGCCTTCAGTAAAACGGGGATTTCCGGAGCTACGGACCTCCGATTGGGCTGTTCTTGGGCTTAAATGAAAGCTATGGAAATTTCCCACAACTTTTCGGAGGAGGATACCACACTACCATACCATCTTATGAGTAAAACAATGCATGTTAACATCAAAAATAACATATTATGCACTCCTAATTAACAAATTGATACTAATCATAAGAAAAACACAAATTTCTAAACAATATTATTCACACATCATTTTTAAGTTTCAACAAGTAATCCAACAACCAAATAAACTCCCAATCAACTATCCGAACAGGGGATAAATAAAATATATGACAATCAGCTCATTTATGTAAATGGTGTTTTGATACTAAGACAAATAAGTAATAAGATACACACGCTCCAAGTTTATGCAAGTTTCTATGTTGCTCAAAAACAAAGTTTGAATGTTTGCAAACCGAGTGATTGTTGATGTAGAGGGATGCAGAGACATCCCCAAGCTTATTGCTTTGACTATCCTTGGATATTTTTCAGTTCGGTGTTCCTTCATTTCCTGTGACAAAACTTCAACACAAAACTCTCCCATTCTTGTCTGCGGTTAGACATTAGTGCAATAGATAATATTTCCAATATGCTGCCATTAAACCTAATCAATTTTTTTTTCATGTTACAGAGAGGTTGCTGAAGTGGCCAACTTCTAAATGAAAGGTAAGATCCAAAAAAGAACCAAATGAAAATGCAAAGAGGCCACTCTTACAACAAAAGTCAAAATCTGTCCAGAAAAATAGCAACTGGAAAACGCAATTTTTAAGTACACTTAATCATTTCAGGAATTTTTGCGCGTGCAGAGGATTAGATGATACTTAATCTGTTAAAGTTTCGTGATTTTTAGAATTCCCAGTAAAAATGAAAAATAACGCAGTGAGCAGTAGATGCTGAAAACCGAAAATATGCATCAACTAAAACTAAATGGGTAAGACTTGGTACTTTATTTTTGAAAAGCTAAAAGACCAGAGGGCAAAACAAAAACAAACCGACGCTCCAAGAATAGCACATAATATGTGAAGCAATAAAAATATAGTACCACGGATGAAAACTGATGATTGTCGAAGAAAAAGGGGATGCCTTGAGCATCCCCAAGCTTAGACGCTTGTGACTTCTTATATATTTCAGAGGAGGTCCATGGGAACATCTCCAAGATTGAGCTTTTATCCCTTCTTGATCTTCCTTCATCACTTCGCTCTTGAATACTTGAAAACTTCCTTCACACAAAACTTCTAATAAACTTCATTAGAGGGTTAGTTCTCAAACAAAATAATCCACCTTCAGTTCTCACTTAATAAATTAAATGCACTTATTCCTAAACATTAGCTACCGACACAAAGATCTAAGTGATGCTCCGGGATCAAAAGAACTCCACTTTGCCCGTAAAAGAAGCAATGCAAGAATCAAAGACAAAATCTGTCGAAAACAGAATATAATGTAAAGATGCTTTTTTTCGGGATACTAGGACACGTCAAATCAGAAAACTTAAAACTAATGAAACTTAGACAAAACCCTGATGCTTACTGTAAAAAAATTGCAGACCCAGATCACGTTCTGTGATATTTTAGAATTTCGTACGGTAACGGACAGAAATCTGTTTCTGGACAGCAACTCAAAAATTTAACGTTTCTCTCATTAGAAGCTATTCTTGGCACAAAAACCAAAACAAAAAGGATACAAGGGAGTTGATACAGGTAAAAACACCCAAACACAAAGAAAAACAAAAAGAAACAGTAAGTAAGAATAAAATGGGTTGCCTCCCATGAGCGCTTTTCTTTAATGCCTTTTAGTCAGGCTTATTTTAATGATGCTCTCATAAGATTAAGAGTTGAAACAATAAGGAGAGCATCAAGGAGTAAATATCAAACAAATTTAAATCTAACCCTCTTCCTATGCATAGGAATCTTGTAAGAAAATAAATCATTGAAACATAATGTGACTAGCATAGGAAGGCAAAACAAATGCAACTTCAAAACTTTTAACATAAAGAGAGGGGACTAAACACTATTGAGATATTTAGAACCATGTTTTCCTCTCTCAAAATAACTTTTAGTAGCATCATAAGCAAATTTTCATAATATAGCTGTCACAATAAAAATTCTTTCAAAAGTCCACATGCATACAATTATTATATAAGGACAATATGAGTAATATAGATCATGAACGAGACAACCTGATATACGTTGATGAATAAGGAGGGATGCCTCGGGCATCCCCAAGCTTAAATGGTTGTATCTTCCTGAATATGTTCTTGGGGTGCCCCTGGGCATCCCCAAGCTTGAGCTCTTGTATCTTATCGTTCGTCTCATATCACCATATTGATTGGATCTTATAGACTATATCCACATAAAACTTCACAAAACTCATTAGTAGGGTTAGTACTTGTTAAATAAAATCCACTCATGTTCAAACATTGGCAAAAGTTTCATAATCTTTATTCAACATTAGCCACTATATATACGAAATTGTTCAAATATTCATTTGTCCGTCGATAACTCAAGAAGCTAAGAACACTTAAGTACAATATTAAATAAAGACAGAAATCTGCCAAAACTGAACAGTCAGGAAAGATCGATTTTTAAGAGGCACCTACATAGCTCAAATAAGAAAAGTCAAAACTAATGAAAGTTAGATAAAAGTATAAAATTTGCTGTCAAAAATTTCCAGAAAAAGATCACGCTCTGGAGATTTTAAAGATTTTCTACAGTGAGGCACACAGAATCTGTTTCTGGACAGCAAAACAACAAACTTGCATCATAAATAAACTAAAGGACATATATACATTTTATTTTATATTACAGTGGTATATATACATGTTTCTAGCCAAGAAGCTTCCATGGAAAAAATTTTCTTTGATTTCATTGGCATGAACACAAGTGTTCAAGGTCGACCCCCACTTAACCATTGCACCTTTTTCCAATCACTACTCTTTTTGAAAAAGTTTTAGTTAGCAAGTACAACTATTTTTTTTATAATTCGCATTCCCTATCCATACTAAGATAGAAAACAACTTACAACTGAATGTAAAAAATACTTAGAGATAAAGCAAACAAGTGCACACAAGAATATCTACCCCACGCTATTGCTCCCCGGCAACGGCGCCAGAAAAGGTCTTGATAACCCACAAGTGTAGGGGATCGTTTGTAGCCTTTTCAATAAGTAAGAGTGTCGAACCCAACGAGGAGCTAAAGGTAGAATTAATATCTTCTCAAGTTCTATCAATCATTGACACAACTCTACGCACACCGAATGTTTGCTCTATCTAGGAAATAAAACTATAGGAATAAAACGGGTATGAAAGGATAGCTTTGCAAGATAATAAAGAACAAGAAAGTAAAAGTTAGTTGCTGCAGCAATAAGGTAACATAAAGTGACATAATGTAACAGAACCATGAGCGTGGAAAAGTGGTGGAAGGTGTGGCGGAATTGTCCATAATTAATTAGTGAAGCTACTCGATTCATTGTCTTCGATGCAGTTTTCTATGTGGGAGAGGCAAAGCATACACGTTCTCAACTACTTGTGATTACATGTACTATATGATTGGAACATTAGCAAGCATCCACAACTACTAACATTCATTAAGGTAAAACCCAACCATAGCATTAAAATCATACGGTCCTCTTTATCCCATACAATGTCAAAAACCGGGATGGGCTTAGGTTTCTGTCACTCCGGCAGCCCTACCCCCCGGCCTCCTTCACATACTACAAACCCTATGATGTGATCCATGCGTGCATAAATATATAATGGGCACCATAGGACTGTACCATATCGACATACAACTCGAATCAACCAAACATATTCAATAATTCAACCATATGACAAAAAGAACTACACAAACATGACATGGACCACTGGATAATACTTCATAGCATCAAAAACCATGTTTACATAGAGGGGTACAGAGGTTTGTGGGAGAGTGGACCACTGTATACAAGGAGGAATTGGAGATGGAGATGGCGGTGAAGGCGGCGGCAATGGAGGAAAGGGCAAGGCGGAGGCGGCACGGGTGGCGCCGGCGGCGGCGGCGCATGGCAGCGGCCGGCCGGCTAGGGGGAGCGCCGCCCCCTAACCCCCTTCCTCCATGTCTTCTTGGTGTTGTAGAGGAGCCCTCCCCCTTGTAGATGAGAGCCAAGGGGGAGACAAATTCGTGGCTTTTGGTGGCTGCCCCAAAATTAGGGTTTCCTCTCTTTATATAGGTGGAGACAATGCTTCCCGGCCTTCCGATTGATGGCCCCTTGATCCAAGGGCTCTTGGGAACCTCTAGAACCTTCCTAGGGACCCCTCACATACTTAATGAGGTCCCAAAGTCGTGGCTTGGTCGAATCCTCCAAGTTTGGTAAGAGTTGGAGTCAATCACGTCACCAACTTTCGGAATCCCGTAATCAGATATTTGGCCTTCAGTAAAATGGGGATTCCTGGAGCTACGGACCTCCGATTGGTCTGTTCTTGTGCTTAAATGAAATCTATGGAAATTTCCCACAACTTTGTCCGTTCTAAGATCTTCAGTTGACGTCGTCTTCAGGTCTTAATCTGACGATCTCTGAAATCTGTTGGAAGGGACAGATTTCAGGAAAGTCAGAGTCCACCTCTAACAAGTCTCCTTTTGCGTTTTTGCCAATTTCCAAGCGATTCCTACATATCAAAGTATAAAACAAGAACATTGCGCACTTTTGCAACTATTAATAGGTTAGTCCAAATAAATCATAAACTTAATATAAAAACAAGTTTCAAAGGCATAAAAGTAGCATGAAACAATCAAAAACTATAGATATGTTTCGGACATATCACGCATTAATGTTGTTGTTTCTGCATTTTTATTTTATTGGTTATTGTGCTATGTGTTTTTCTATTCTTATAGGTGTTGCTCTATTTGTTCCTTTTTTTTGCACCAACATGTTCTTCGGTCATGTGGGAGTCTACTTCTGCCAGTTGTGATGTTCCTTTCATGTAAGCTTTGCCTCGTGCTTTTTCTTCATTTCCTACTTTCCTAGATGCCCTTTTTTGTTGTATTTCTTTTTTGTTCTTTCTGCCCGTTCTTTATGTGTCTCTTTCATTTATCATGTTTCTTTTGTGTTTAGTTATGTCGGTTCCCTGGGTGGATCCGGCATGTGGTTAGTCGAATAGTCGGAGGAGACGATTTGTGGTTGATTATCGTCATGGCCGGCACACATGTGGTAGAGAGTCTTAATCAGGAGGCTTTTCTACCTTTACTCTCGAGTCGTGTGCGGTCATGACCGGGAGTCGTGTCCAGCCTCGCACGGGAGTCGCTTGTGGTTCTGATGTGAGTTGTTTCGATTCTTATGTCGAAGTCGTGTGCGTTCATGACCGGAAGTCATGTCCATCCTCGCTCGGGAGTTGTGTCCACCCTCGCTCGGGTCGTGATCGCCCATTACAGAGCGTTGCATCCAGCCTCGATTCTAAGGCGTTTGAGATCAATCCGGGTGTCGTGTCCACGCTCAGTTGGGTGTTGTGTCCAGTTCTAGCCGTTGGTCGTGGCCAGGCTCGGTTGGGATCATGTATACTTCTATCCGGGCTCGTTTCCAGGCTCGATTGAGGGCCGTGTCTGTTAGGAAACGTGCATGGAAAACAAAAAATTATCACATCCTGCACACCGGATGAGACGGGAAGGCCTCATCTTCGTGACGACCTACTCACTTCGTAGAGGTGCAAGCTGCCTTCTATTTCTTGATTTTTACTATCAGTCTGGCGAATCTCATCCCCCTTGATGACCCACTTACATCGCAGAAAAAAAGGCAAACGACCATCTCTGGTATTACGGTCAAAACGAGTACAACATGCTACTCCATCAGGTCGGTGATACGTGTCAAACGTATCCATAATTTTTTATTGTTCCATGCTTGTTTTATACTATTGTCACATGTTTTCACTATCTTATTACATAATTTTTAGGCATTTTATTGGACTAACCTATTAACAAGATGCCCAGTGCCAGTTCCGGTTTTTTCCCTGTTTTTGTTTCAGAAAATCTCTTAACGAAAAATACTCAAAATCGGATGAAAATTTACGGGATTTTTTCTCGAACATAACATCTGCTAATAGCCGAAGGACGACCCCAGGAGGTACCCACAGGTCAGGGGCGGCCTGTGGCCCGTGGCTAGGGGGTGACATGCGGATGGGACCCGTCCCTGCCCTGTGGGGCACCGCTCGATCGCCTCCGACGCCTATAAAATCATCCCCGGCGAAAAAAACCTAACCCTCGAAGGATTTTCCCAAATATGATACAGAGCTCCGCCGCCATCGCCGACAAGTTTCGGGGGTCAGATTGTTCCTGTTCCGGCACCCTACGAGGACGGGGATTGGTCCCCGAAGCCATCTTCATCGTCATCGCTGCCTCCGGGATGTGTTTTGAGTAGTTCCCCCATGGACTACGGGTCTATGGCAGTACCTAGTTGGTAGTCTCTCTCCCTTGTGCCTCCATGTTTATGATCTTGTGAGCTACCTAACATGATCAAGATCGACTATTGTAATGTTATATGATGTGTTTGCTAGGATCTGATGGATTGTGAAGTTATTATCAGATTGTGCATGGTACTTATATGTTAATTTATGGTCTTGCATGCTCTCCGATTTAATGGTTAATGGAACCCCATCTTAGGGTTTATTGTATGTTGATAGAACTAATGGTAGGGTTTGCCGGAGTGACAGAAACCTGAAACTCCGAGTTAGTTCTTGAGATGTATGGGATGAAGGAGGACCTTTTATGTTTTTTAATGATATGGTTGGGTTTTTCCTTAATGAATGTTTAGTATTTGCGGATGCTTGCTAACGTTCCAATCATATAGATGTGTAATCACTAGTTGTGAGAACGCGTGTGTTGTGGTCTCTCCCACTTATTTAAGTTGCAGTCATTTTATGCCATTAACTGTTTAGATCCCCAAGAGAGAGTATTTATGCTAAATGGTAGGTTCATGCCCCCTTTTGTGCCTGCGCTCGAGTGACAGAAACGTGTAAGGACGAGGATGTGCTGTTGCTACTAAGGGTAAAACAGCGGTGTTTAATGCAATTGTTTGTTGCTTGCAACTTAATACCGATGGGTGACATGCTGGATAGCGATCCCTAGGTGGACTTTTTAGACAAAGATGCAGTTGGACTCAACGGTCTTTGTTATTTGTCGTGATGCCTACATGAATATTACCATGAACTTTTTGATTTGGCTAGATTAAGTTTGTATCATAATCTTGTCAATTGCCTAGCTGTAATTTGTTTACCCATCATATGCGTATTTTATCTTATGGAGAGACACCACTAGTGAACCCTTGGGCCCCGATCCATCTTTCACCATCACTACTTCCGTGTTACTTTTACTACCGCTCTCAAATCACTACTGCTTTCACCTCCTTGTGTTACTTGTGCTTCTCTAGGTGTGGCTGAATTGACGACTCATCTGCGAAGACCTTTAAGTATTCTTTGGCTCCCCTTGTGTCGAATCAATAAATTGGGTTACACTTCCCTCGAAGACTACTGCAATCCCCTATACTTGTGGGATCAGTCGGAGGCACGTCAATCAAGGAGACTCCCCTCCAGCAATATACCTCCTCACGTAGTGAAGGTAAAAATGTCTTTTGAGAAATGCCCTCTTGCATTGCTACTAATATTTCCAGGGACCACGTCGATATCTACCATCAAAGTCGAGACCTACCATCCAGGTCTGAGACGTCCTTAGAAGCCCAGCTATGTCAACCAGACCAAGAAAATTCATACTTCCAAGTCGTCAAGCGCCTACATACCTTCCATCCGGGTCTAGGAAGTCGTCCAGCCCATCAGACAATATTCGTGGTTGAGTAGAGGCAATTTTGTCAGACACATCAAGAAATCGGCCACCTTATTAAAGGTTCTGATCGGGGGCTTATCGGAGATAAATGGTTTAGGCCATACAGGTCTGCACCACTTTCAGCACACGACGTCAAGACACTCTATGCGGGGCGGTCCTCTTCTAGAAGCTCCACCGACTTATACTTACCATGCTCCTCTTGAAGATACCCTCAGTGTGGACTACATTGATGGAAGGCTACAAGATCAATACTTCACGTATAAGTCAAGAAGAAACCCTAACATATGAGGAACAGAGTCCTACCGAAGGCTTTAAATACCGAGGAACATCCATCCTAGAGCTCAAGTCATTCTCCATCCAAGACACACATCTTCATCACCGAAGCCCTAAGTCTTCGTCGCCCATTATCCTAAACCCTAGATACCAATATTTTCAGGTTGAGCACATCTATAAGCTCACATGAGACCTCCTGTAAACATTTTGTATGATCTTGTATCAGTGCCATGAACAAAGTCTAAGAGATCATCATCTACATTTTCTTTGATTCAGCCCTGTTGACCCATGCCGCCTACCGAACAAATAAACTCTTGTCTATGTCCGTGGAAGTGAGATTATCGTGGGATAAAAAAAACATTTGTCGACGGTAGGCTACTACACTAGCTTAGTAGCCTAGCGTACTAGTTCTTGGAGGCCGATTTTCCGCGAATTTCTTTTCGGAAAAGGTCAAAGTTTACATTTGAAAGTTCCAAAAATTCGGAAAAAAAATCCTACATGTAGATAATGACAAACTCTACTAGTGTGTAAAAAACAATCAAATATTTCTTTTAGTTTTAGACTAAGTAAGAGTGAAAAATGTGTGGATCTTGGTCGTGAACATTGCGCATGTTATAAAGCTTAAAATTTTGTTATTTGTCATTTTTGTGTAGCCTAAAATAGTACGAATTTGCATTAAGATTTCACGCACTGCTAGAGTTCGATATTATTTACACATAGGATTATTTTCTAAAAAAAATTGTAACTTACAAATGATAATTTTAGTTCCATTTAGCTCGGGCTCCAGCTGAGGTTCCCCTATTCGTACTCATATTTTATCGGCACTCTAGCTCGTGGTTTCAAAAAATCTTTTATGGTAAGGGCATCTCCAACGCTTCGACCCATTTTTTCCGACGCGGTCCGTTTCTGTTCGTTTGGGCAGAAACCACGGCCCAACGCCGCAATGCGCCGACGCAAACGGACCGACGTCCATTTTTTCGTCGCGTAGACCCAAATCTGGCCCAAATTTGAGCCGAGTTTGCATCAGCACGGACGTGTGTTGACGCTGTGCGGAGTCCTCACGTTGGACTCCCCTGGTCCGGCGGTCAGCCTCACCGAACAACCAACCACCGCCTTTAATGTGGTGGGCGAGGCCTTTAAATGGCCGTCGGCGAACCGAACCCCAGCTCACCGCCGCAGCACCTCCTAGACCAGATCGAGCAAGCGCATCGGAGCATGCATGGCTGCTACCATGGCTTTTTCTCTCGCCGCGTGACATGAGCCCGACGTGGGTCGGCATGCCGGTCTATCGGGCTCCAGAACGTCTGCCAGAGTAGGTGAGAAGGACCATGGAGGCGGCATACTCCGACGACCCTGACTCCGAGGGGATAGCGTATGCTGCGGGGTTCTGGAGGTCGCCGTCGCCCCCACTGCAAGTGCCACTCCCCCCCGCCACCGATGACAAGGAGGACGAGGAGTTCTCCTGGACCAGCTCGGAGGAAGACGGGAACGAGAAGGGCGGCCCGGACATGCAGGTGGCCATGGCGCGCTCGTTCGACTCGTTCTGTGCCGAATATGCCCGACAGAATGAACTTGGCCGCGAGCTCCGGAGCAAGGAAGCTGTCGATTTGGCACGGGCGACCCGCGCGTCGCTTGCCCATTGGAGCCGCCGCAAGCACCACCGCGAGGACGGGGCCGGCAGCAGGCACTGAAGACCTAGCACTGCCTATGTGCGGCCATTTTTATTAAAATTTCGGCGCCGCTAAATAAGCCCTACCACTAAACGGGGAGCGCAATGGGCGTCAGCAAGACCGTCCCGACGCTGGTCACCTGGCAGGAAGAGCCAGCCATTCCGTCCCCGGTGCCGGCCACCAGGCCGGAGGAGCCAGCAAATCCGTCCCGGCAAGCCGAAGCGCCACCCACACGCGGTCAATTTTGTTACAAATGCCGGGATAGAACCTACTGTTGATCATAGTATTAGAACGAATCTATTTTTAGATAGAATGTAATCTCAAAATTATATAATCTTTCAACTTTTCAATGTGAAATGCACTATTAAGTTTGGAAAAAAGATCAGGGCCGAATAAATGGGTCTTCTCGTTGGGTGCAGTGACCAGAAATAGCCGGACTGGGACGGACGTTTATCCGTTTTACGATCCAAACCGATGAAAACGGACCAAAATTCAGTCTATTTGGATCGGCGCGTTGAAGATGCCCGAAAAGTCCTCTATTTGTACTAGCAGTTTTTTAAAGAAAAAGGCTTGTGCAAATAAAAATTTCTAGTGCGATTTATTTCAGTAGTAATGATCGATATGCGGATTTGAGAAGATTTAATTAAGAAAGAGATAGCTTGAAGGAATAATCATAGCCACTTGGATTTGATCTTGTCCGTATGCCTGAACTCACAGGTGAGTGCGAGGCTGCCGTCCATCCTCTTGAGCAGGAACCTCTCCACCAGCACATAGCATGCAAACTTCTGCCACTGCCCTAGCAGGCCGTCACGCCTCTCGACCCTCTCTATCCTCTCCTCATCGCCATTGCCGGGCTTGACCCACCCTCCCCTGTCCAGCTCCCACTTCATCCTCTCCCACACAGCAATGTCCAGTCCCACGGTGGCCGCCGCCGCCGCTGGTCGGAACCACACCGCAGTGCCGTCCTCCTGGGGCACCACGCTGGTGCCATCCAGCAGCGCCGTCGACCGGCGCACCGTCGCGGTCACCGCGACCTCCGCCGGCTCGCTCCCTGGATGGTGGGTGCCCTCGGCCTCGCGGCAGTATATCTGCTCCCAGCTCTGCTCCAACGTCATCTCGTAGAACATGGACTTGCGAGACTGGTCCTTGAGGCTGTGCTTTTTCACTCCACCCTTGAAGCAGCACATGCCGTCAGCCTTGAGGAACATGCCGTCAGCCTTGACGAACATGAACGGGACGTACCATTTGCCGACGACGACGGGAGGCGAGCTCCTCTCGGCGATGTTGAGGCTGCCGAAGTCTGGCATCCGGCGGCGGAGAGCAGAGTCCACCCCTTGCGCGTCGTCGGCGAGCTCGTACTTGGGGGACGTCATGGTGTTCACCTTCCAGCCATTCTTCCTCAGGTAGTCCGGCGGGATGCCGTCCGTGGCGACCGCCACGGCCTTGAAGCCCTTTTTCCCGGACGGAAGCCGCTGCACCTCCACCTGCTGGTAGACGTCGCCACGGTCGAAGGGCCTCGGCTTCACGTCGTTGACGCAGGAGCAGAAGCAGAAGACCGTCGTCTTGTCCTCCTCCTTGGAACACGCCGACACCATCCTGCACGCACGGGGAGGGGTGTGTGAGCTCTGCTCAGCCGAGAAATGTCAGAAAGAAGGAAAGCTTAACAAGAGGACATATACGGAACGATCTATTCACCCGGTGTGTCTGCCGTCGGCCCGGACGACGTAGTAGCGGCCGGACGACAGCGGCTGGCCGACGACGGGGACCAACATGGCATAGTCGGGGACCGTGGCCGCCTTGCCGCCGGCCCCCCCGTCGGCGGAGTTGGCTAATATGTCTGCTATCCCCAAGAGGATATCAACACAGGTTGCGCATGACTCCAGAGCGTCAGGGGTGCTCTTCCCCCGCAGCGCGAGCAGCCGGTTCTGCGGGAAGGGGAGACCGCGCATCTCCCTGTCCACGCAGCAGCCACAGCAGCGTGTTCTTGCCGTCTCCATCGTCTCATCGATCAGGACCAGGAACCCTGAGCCCGGGCCTTCCGGCGGCGGCTCCGCCGCGGCCTTGGGGTCGGCCAGGTACCGGGACAGTGGCCTCGTCACGTACATTTCCCTCTTGAAAGGTCGGTATCGGAATTACTATACTGCTGGAATGTTGAATATCAACAAGTATATATATAGCCATAGCTTCGACTGGTCGCGCATACTTGTATAGTTCTATTAATTGACTGTCTCTGTCTGGCTATGATGAGCTGCAACTTGCTCATGTGCCAGGAGGATGAGCCGGGGAGATGCATCTACTTCTACTGACTGTCTGGCTTTTGCAGCACCCATTTTTTGTACTGTATAAAACTGTTGGCCGAGAAAACTTTGTCCCGTATTTCGTTTTCGTGGCACTTAGATTTTGCTCCGCCTGTTTCGTTTTGTGGACAGGACAGGGTGTTGTACTTATAACAGAAACTGTGATATGCCATGCTTCTTTTCCGCTTTCATGTCCTTGGTTTGAGTACGTGCCGCTGTTTGTAAAGTAGCAGCCGTTGTTTGTGTTGTTTATGATTATTATATCTGAGTGTGAGGAACATGGGCACGAGGCCGAGTGGACCTGCAAGGCTGCAATGGCCAAAGAAGATAGGATAAGTCGGCTGGACATCTTGACTTCACACGAGTGCCTCATGGTCTTTGTTAGCCCTATAGGCATGGAAATCAACGCCACGGATTAGGCTACAGTCCCTGGGGTTTGACTTTGAGGTAACAAGTTACCTCGGCCAGTATAGTCGTTTAAGAGCATCTCCACTCTCAGCCCCAATATAACGTCCCGCAGTGAGGCGTATGGGGAGCGTCCGGACGAAATTCTAAATATGGGGGTTTGTCACCCATACAATGGCAAAAGATGTAAATAGGAGGCAGGCTGAATGCATGCACTTTTTTAAAGAAAAAAGAAGGAAAGAGAAGAGAATTGCCGGCATGAATGGCGGCGTTGAAGGGAAATGGAGGGGAGAGAAGAATCTTGTGATGAATGTGTGGCTGTGGTTGGATAAAATTTTCGTCCGGTGCTACCGCAACACTCCCCACAGCGCGGGATTGGGCTGGTAGCGCCGGATGAAATAAGGGGCTACCCAGGACGAAACCGGCCTATGGGCGCGCGAGTAGGCGCTGTTTTTTACCCGGCGCACCCCATACCACTTTGGGGAGGGCTTTGGGGCGACGAGTGGAGATGCTCTAATACATAGACCAAAATAGCAGTGAAAATTGATAAAATTGACCATGTGGCGAAATTTCAGTACAAAATAAACCTACTTTGAAACTTTTTGGAAACTAACCCTTTTGGGTAGCACCCCACGGGTGGCGCTATGCTCTACATGTTAGCGTCGTAGACCGTTGTGCTACCCTCCCTACCAGCGTGGCAGGGTGGCCCCAGCCCCGTCTATGTAGTGTCGGCGACGGTGGCGCTATGCTTTATAGTATATCGTCTTTATTGGTTGCCCATTTTTTTTTAAATGATGTGGGAGTCACGAGAGAGGGTGTGCAGCCTCATCGTCGATTTTTTTTCTAAGTCTTGAAGGGTAGCACGGTGCGTTATGATTGAGAGGTAGCGACGCCCCCCTATGGCGCTAACCTATTAAATTTTTGAAATTTTAGATTAAAATTGTGGCAACATCAGATTATATGAGTAATTTTCAACGAACATCAGATTCACACGTCTTAATACATAGACAAAAAATAGCAAAGAAAATCAATCAAATTGACCATGTGGCGAAATTTCAGCACAAAATAAACCTACTTTGAAACTTTTTGAAAATTAATCTTTTGGGTGGCACCTACAGGTGGCGCTATGCTCTACATGTTAGAGCATCTCTAACACTGACCGAAAAGTGTGGAACCATAAACTCGGTTTTCGGTTCGCGTTTTACGGGCTGAAAACAGGCGCGGCAGAACAAAAACCGTAAAGTCGAGCGGTAAAATAGAACCTAAAACATAAATATGTCAAATTCATCACTATTTCAACATAAGTTTGAATCAACATAGTTTCCAATCACGTGTCCACAAAATCTCATCCAAAAGCCCAAAAACTTGCATCACCACCATCACCCAAATGCCCACAAGGAAATCAATCACCGCCACCACCACCACCAACATCAACGCCACTTTCGGTCTCATTGTAGCCGAAGTGACCGAGTGGGACTTCATCAACGTCACCGTGACCTCATTCAACATGTCGATGAATGACGTCGTCGTGGCACAACAAATTGAAATAAAACACCGGCGGATTCATACGTTGTGAAGTGTCAAAATTGAAAGCAATTAAAAAGAGGATTGATACCTTGCTGCACCGGCGGTCATAGGTTCGAGGGCTACGGGGTAGGCGGGCGGAGGAGCCGCCGGGTTCGTCTTCTTCTTTTTCTGCACACCCACCCTCGGCTTCTTGGGCCTCGCCGCAGCGAGCGGGTTGGTAGCGGAGGTACCGACGGCGGCCGCGATGAGCGGGTTGGTACTGGCGGCGGCAGAGGCGGTATCGACTGCGTGGGCGGCTGCAGCGGCACCGATGTCGATGGTTTATCTCGGCAGTTCCCCTCCATGAGGGACTTGGGTTTTGACATGAGAACTTCATGGCGTAGGTAGTACCAGTGGCTAACAAGGAGAGCAAGAGTTTACCCAGGCTCAGGCCCTTGGAGGGTAAAACCCTATTTCCTGCTTGTCTGTTTGTATTGATTTCGAAATTACAGAGGTGCCTTGATGGCTATGGTGAACAATGAGATCTGTGAGCGTAAGTCCTACCCAGCGGCTCCTCCCAGCCTTTTATAGGAGGCTGGATCTTGGGTGTCTGTGACCGGGTAGGTTGCAAGTTTGAGGGTGAAACCCTAACCTAATCTTGCCCGCCAAGGAAGTTTCTTGCACTGCCTCTTGAGTGGGCTCGGGCTTGTTTTTAACTTTTTAATGGGTCACTCGACTGGTCCTTCGACTGGGCCGCACCACGTACCCGGTGGGTGGGACCC
Source organism: Puccinellia tenuiflora (assembly GCA_012064385.1). Lineage (NCBI taxonomy): Eukaryota > Viridiplantae > Streptophyta > Magnoliopsida > Poales > Poaceae > Puccinellia > Puccinellia tenuiflora. The sequence continues at coordinate 226,354 of QRDG01000626.1, read as the reverse complement.
GGTGATCATATCCATGTCAGCCGACGATTCTGAGGCGCTTGCGCTTCGCGGTGACGGGGGCAGGAGCGGCGGTGCCGGCGACTGATCCTACTGCCAGATCTGGCCCGCGTGGTTGTTCAGCCGATGGCGCCTCCTCGATCGGGATGGACACTAGCGAGGGGTCGGAGGCATCCATGGCGGTGCTAGAGGGGCGCTGCGAGGTCGGTCGGAGCGGGGGGAAGAGAAATCGAAGATGACGGAAGGAGGCGGGAAGTTGCGGGGCTGAAATATCCCTCCCGCCAAAGCCTCGTAGGGTTTTCAGGGCACCCTCGGTTCAGGGGCGAAAACTAGGTATACTCGGTTTCGATGGGAAAATTCTCGGGCGCATGAAAAACTTTTTACGGTTCGGCCACTTTTTCGGTCGCTATTCTGTCTCGTTTCTTCTCGCGCAAACCGTAACTGGCGGTTATTTTTTTAGTTCCGATCTTTTTCGGTCTAGCGTCATAGACTATGGCACTACCCTCCCTATCAGCATGGCAGCGTGGCCCCAGCCCCCAGCCCCAGCTATGTAGTGCCGGCGACGGTGGCGCTATGCTTTATAGTATATCGCCTTTATTGGTGGCCCGAGTCACGAGAGGGGGGTGTCCAGCCTCCTCGTCGATTTTTTTCTAAGTCTTGAAGGGTAGCGTAGGGCTCTATGATTGAGAGGTAGCGCCGCCCCCTATGGCGCTACCCTAGTAAATTTTCAAAATTTTAGATTTAAACAGTGGCAACATCAGGTTATATGAGCAATTTTCAACGAACATCAGATTCACACATCTTAAGCATGGGAGATAGGGCAGCTTTTCCTCTCTTTGGATTCTTGTGTTTTTGGACAAGGTTAAGGAAAAGGCTTAGGGAGTAATAGGCCACGACAAGGGGATAAGAGAAATATAGGGGACATCTTAAACCATGGAATACTTCAAGGATTTCTAACTCCAAGTTCACATCGAGCCATTGTTGGGTGATTTTCAAGGGATGCACAAAGTGGCAAGAGTTATATGCTTTCTTCAAAAAAGGGATGATTCATCAAACAAACATCCCAATGACTCGTTGATGTAGGGGGGTTGCCCGATCTTCACAGACTTGAGGGGGAAACGGGGATGAACGCGAAGAACACGATGAACACGAGGTGGAAATCGGGGGAAAACGGGGCAAACAAAGAGGATAACTAGCAAAACCTGCAGAGATCTCCACCCAACAACAACCCTCACAAGAGAAGCCTTTGGATCAAAGAATTAAAGCCAATCTTACTCTTAATGAAACCGGTTGCTCTTACCGGCCGGTCCACCGATCCAATAGAATCACCGCAGTGAAAGATTGGTTTGCACTACTAGAGACACCTAAGTGAAAGAGTAGCTACAACAAGAGATTCATCATCCTCCTCGGAGGAACCCATCACGGGAAGGAGCAACGCTCAACTCTAGTTCATTCTTCTCTGCCCAAAATGGAAAAGGGGAAGAGCTATTTATAGTCTAGTGCAAAACGGGGGGGGGGGGTCCGGCCTGGGTGCCGGCCTAGGCCGGCCTGGAGGCCGGCTGCGCCTGGTGGAGGTCCGTCCTGGGTACCGGCCTAGGCCAGCCTGGAGGCCGGCTGCGTCGGGAGGTGGCCCGGCCTGTGGGCCGGCCTAGGCCGGCCTGGAGGCCGGCTACGTCAGGAGGTGGCCCGGCCTGGGTGCCGGCCTAGGCCGGCCTGGAGGCCGGCTGCGTCTGGAGGTGACACGGCCTGGAGGCCGGCTGCGTCTGGAGGTGGCCCGGCCTGGGCCGGCTGGGAGGCCGGCTGGCCTGTCTCCACCTCTTTCTTCCTCTTCTTGTCCATGACGCTTCCTCCTCCTCATCCACGCGTACGCCTTGGATGAAATCAACTCTTGGGCTTCCTTGGCACCTCCCATCGGCTTCGTATCCATCATGTCAAACCTAGCAATGCAAATGGGTGGATGCTCAAGTAGCAAACCATTCCAAAGGGTAGGAAATGAGATCTCGAAGAGGAAGGAGTTCACCTTTGACGCCCATGGTGACTTGGCATGTGTCGGATGGCTTGTCATGGTGATGGACGTGGGTTGGGCTACATCATCTCCCCCTCCTTCGAAAAGTGTCTTCCTCGACGCTAGCACGTCCTCATCATATGAAGGAGATAGATGGCTTGACATTGAAGTGGAAGTCACCATGCCGCCATTGATACCTATACGCACCAAAGACCAAGCAAAACATGTGCGTGCATGATACAGGAGCACATCATTGACGACATGTCCGAATTTGTTCATAACACCATTAGCACAACACAAATATATGGAATGGAATACAAATGCAGGGTCAATGTGCAAGCAACTCGTCCAAACATCCTCAAAATGTGGGAACACAAAATCTCCAAGAAAAGTAGAGAAGGCTAAGATACCCATCTCATTGTGAACCATATGATGTTCATTTCATTGAAAGCATTGGACAGAGAAGTTTGTGAACCACACAAGGTGAGAGAGGCTCTTATCATCGCCATCATGGGTGCAAACAAAGCAAAGAGAAGAGCAAGTTTTCATCGATTTCGTTGCAACACCAAGACAACATCCAAAGGCCTCATGACAAGACATGCTCAAAATATCATTATGGTGACCAACAAACATAAGGAAAGAGAAATTGCTCATCAAGTTTGCGGCGACACATAAATCATCTATGTGAAAGATCATGGAAACATGTATGTCACAAGGGGAACCAAAATCACTCACATGTTTGCACGCGAAACAAAGGAAAGAGCAATTGTTCAATTTGTTCGGTACAACACATGGAAAAGGAAATATAGGTGGAATGGAGCCACAACTCTCATGGAAAATGCTCTCAAGAGCTCTTTTTGTCAACTCATGTTCAAATGAAGTTGACATTATGAAGCGTGAGCCATTACACACAAAATTCCATAAAAAGTAATTGTGTGCATGGTACATGAATGCATCATCCATTATGACGCATCTTGTAACAGCCCCAGCTTGGTAATGAAAAATACCAAGAATTTTTCCACTTTTTGCATTCTTGTTTTGCATCATAGCATCCATATGAAATTGCTACTTCTAACAATTCACTTTGAAACCAATTAAAATGGGGAAGCAAACTTCCCAAACATCCCAACCAATGCAATTGCTCAACTTAGCAAACCAAATCATTCTTGGACTTCCAAATAGTTTAGGAAGTTCCAAGTTTACCTTTTATAACTAATTCTCAAATCCCAAATATTGCCAAATAAGAAATGAATTTGAGAATCCAAAATTGGTTCATTTCAAATGCTATTTTTGAAACCAAGATAAACCTTCCAAAAATTCAAACTAAAATCATGGGGTGCTTCAATGTTATTGTTATAGCCTCCATGAATATTTTTAGTATTTTTGAAAATGCTTAAGTGCTCCAATTAATTACATTTTGGAAATTATTAAATTTGACCCTAACTAAACCCTATGAACAAATGTGGTGAAAAACATTTTAATTTGCAACCCCAATTTTTGTGGAGCCTCTAGGTGTTATGGGGAGCCCACCTGAATTTTTGTGGAATTTTAGAAAATGCCTAAATGCTCCAATTAAATCACTGAAGTTGCTGGGGGACCTTTTTGCAATTAAAATCTTTGATGCCAGGGGGTTTTCCGTGAATCCTGTTTCTTCTCCAAAGTGCCCGTCGGCACTGGCGCCGCCATGCCGCGGCTCCCATGCCGCCTCACCCCTATGCAGCTCCATGCCGTGGCCCCGGGAGGACAAGGAGCTGCCACCGACGACCTCACCTGCCTCGCACTCTTTTCCCCTCCACGTTTTCCCCATCGACCCTAACCCTAGCTCCCTCCCCGCCGTTGTGTAGCCGCCGCCGTCTGTCGTCGCATCGCCGTCGTCTCCATCGACCCCGGGACGAGCTGACCGCACTAGAAGATCCGCATCGTCAACCTCTACCTCCGCCACCGAAGCATTCCTGCTGGGAGGCCCCAAGTCGAGCAAATCGTGCTCACCCGTGTGAGGTCGGGCCGCCGCTCGCCGTCGTCGTCTTCGACAAATTCCGGCCGCCGTGGTCGACCCCGACCCTCACCGACCACGCCTACGTGCTCCTGGTGAGCTTGCGCATCCAATAGACAACCTCTCGTTTCCCCTTTCCCCTCTCCTCGCGCTCGCCGTTGCCGACGGTCGCCACCACGCGCTTCCGCCGTGTGCCGGTCTGGCACCGGACCGGATATTTTCAGACACCGGAATATCCGGTCCGAGGTAAATTCAGCTAAGGACCAAAACTCGGCGGTACTGGTAGTCACCGGATATTTGCTACCGGATATTTTCTAGTCACCGGAATATCCGGTCCGAGGTAAATTCGGCTAAGGACCAAAACTCGGCGGTACTGGTAGTCACCGGATATTTGCTACCGGATATTTTCTAGACACAGGAATATTCGGTCGGAGACGAAATTCTGCTAAGGACCAGAAATTGGAGCTACTGGAAGTCACCGGATATTTGGCCCCGGAGATTTCAACAGGGCACCGGAATATCCGGGCGACGGAATATCCGGGCCTCTAAGTTAGTTAAAGTAAAATAAAAGAATTGATAGCTTTTTAATTATTGGTTCAAATTTGACGAATCAAATACCAAAATGCTCCGAAGAACAAACCCTAGATGTTAGAATATTTGAAATGGTCTTTTAAATTTATAATATTGCTGTTTATTTAAGAAATTCCTAAAATGGTATAATTAATACCTAATTTGGGAAAAATCATAATTCGATAAATAATTAATAAAAAATTATGAATAAAATATCAAAATGATCAGCTTTTCAAATGCTATCAAACCATGCTAATATTACATCATGATCACAGATTTTCATATGATGTTATCCTTTAATTGATTAAAGGAATTAAATTCGAATAATTATTTAATTCACTACTTATTCATCAAAACTCGGAAAATTACAAATAAGGTACCAAAATGATCGGAAGAACAAAACCTACTTAATCATGTCATGTTCATGCATATTTAAGCCACTTCTTTTGTAGTGTACTAATTTATAAATAATGTGGTCACTAAGATAAATATGGGGTTGATTCCAAATAATTGCACTAATTATTTGGAACTCCATTTAAATTGTTAGATACATTAAATGATGATATCTTCGCATAAACTTGTCATGTCATCATGTGATTGTGCATTGCACCTTGTCTTCGTGTTATTTATTTGTTCCTTTGTATTATTTTGGGTATCGATAGATTTCGGAGTTGAGGTTCCCCCTACCTATCCCAACGAGCAGTACTACACTCCCGGCAGCAAGGCAAGAGATAACCTAACCTTCTTGGCATCTAGCATCCTATTGCTTTATAAACTTATTTTATCCACCATAATATTGCATGCGATTCGAATGACAATTTTGGGTCAATATTAGAGTATCCTATGAATGCATGTTTTTCCCCTAAACCATCACATGCTCCCCCTCCTATGAACCCTAGGTTTGATGTGTTGGCCGGAGACAATGATATACATGTTGTATTTTATATGCTTATCAATGCTTAGCCATGCTTAGTTAAATGCTTAGCTGTCTGTTGTTTATTTCCATGATTATGCAATTGGTGGAATGTTCGGACAATGTGGAGGATGTTGTGGTACCTAATTAAATTGTTTAAAGGCTTGAATGAGTTGCCATCTGGGGATGGTGTTTTGCCTCATTCCTGCCGCCTAGGCTGAGAGTGCTTTTAGCTAGAACCAAGAACCGAGCGTGCTTCCAACGGTGGGGACATATGGAATCCCCTTTAACCGAATAATTTGTGCGGGCGTATCCAAGGGTCCTCTAGTTTGCTATTTCCATTTGCGTGTGAGTGTGTGGGTGGAAAAAGGAAAAGATGAGGATGGTGGTGTTTAGGATGTGGCGATGGGGGCAGGGGCTGAAATAGGCTGGGTAAACTTGTCCTGTCGCCACGATGACCCTTGGATAGTCTCACACATTGTAAAGGTTTAACCGCGCCCTCCCTACCGGCTTTCCAAGGAAGAGAGCTAAATGATCAGGTAAGGGGTCGGACGGTACCGGTGGGTAAATTAGTACACCCCTGCAGGGTAAATCTTTTCGAAAAGTCGTGTCCACGGTTATGGACAAATCTTGGGAAAGGCGGATTAGCTCATAGAGAACCTTAACCTTTATTAATTAATTTGGCAGCTAAAGGTTGCAATCAACATGAGTTAAAAAGGTTCATTTCCTCGAGGGTGATTCGAGGGAGTGCCTTTGGTGGAGGTGAGAGATGTTTGGCTATAAGTTGGTTCGATGAGAACCGAAGATGAAAGTTTACTCTCTTACCCCTTTTGAGAAAATATTCTGATTAGACGATGCCTTTGTGTCATTATGTCTTGGTTTATGAAAACTAGCTTTATGCAAAATAACTACATACCGCTTTAGAGCCTCCGTCAGCATTGGGCCTATATCGCCCTACTAAACTTGCGAGTACGTCGTACTCAGTCTCTCTTGCTGCCTTTATAATTTGTTTCAGAGGAGGACGACACCGAGCACACAGGTGGGTTCTTCATGGACGTCGACGAGTAGTTCGGGGTTCCCAGGTGGCAGCTTGGGACCGTGGAACAAGCTGGCTGGGTTTATTTATGTCTAGGCCTCTTAGGCCCTATATTTGGATCTTGTTGTACTAGACAACACTACTTCGCTTCCGCCTGATGAATTGATGGGTCTGTGACCTTTTGTGTGTAATATTTGTATCCTTCTCATATATGAGTTGCTATATGAACTTTTGTGTCGTAGAGTCTGCAATGTGCCAGTTGTTCCACAAGTCTTGATCTCTCTACTATACATGATAGCTATGTCTGAGCTTATGGCATGATCGAAGTGTTGCGTGCCGATGATCCATTCCGAGCACGCCTGCCAAAGGTTTTGGCCTGGGATTGGTAAACCCAGTAACCTTCGATTGTGTAGCATGACCGGTTGCACAAAGCTTCACTGTATAGTTCTGGGGTCGGGGCGCTACAAGTTGGTATCAGAGCAGGACTACCTGTAGGAAACCCTTTCTATTGGTCGATGTCGAGTCTAGTTGAAAATTATTTATAACCTAAAAATGAGTTGTGAAAACCTTCTTAGGATTCTTTTTACTCCTCATCCAACTCGCTCTACTCTGATCTCTTATCTCTATTTGTTTTATGCTTGGTGTCGAAGTTTAGGTTCTCGAGGTTTGGGTTCTACCGTCCGGTGTTAGTCTTGAGTCAGTTGTTTCCGTTTGTTATCGCCGCGATGACGTGATGTCACCGTGGTTGCCTAAATCTGTTTGTGCTAGTGCTATCTTAATTCTCCATATCTGCAAGGACTCAAATGATCTATCCTAATTGTTCGGAGTTGTTTACTAACTATGTCCTTGTTCCAAATCTTCAGAATGGCTCCCACCCGTCGTGGTAACCCCGGTGACCCTGATGCACCGCCGCCACCCTCAATGGCGGAGGTCCTGATGGCCATCGAGGAGAACCGGCTGCGAAATGAGCATCTGCTCGAGCAGTTGGTTCAACAAGGGGCTAGGAGGAACAACGACTGCACCACTCTCACCGAGTTCTTGCGGTCCCAACCTCCTACCTTCACCGAAGCTAAGGAGCCGCTTGATGCGGATGATTGGCTCCGGGCTCTTGAGCGCAAGTTTGCCGCTCTGCACGTTCCGGTGGCGGAACAAGTCAACTTCGCCACCTACCTGCTGAATGGAGCCGCCGGCTCCTGGTGGGAGAGCCACGTGTCAATGTTTGACGCGGGCCATGTCTTCACTTGGGCGGATTTCCGCGCCGCTTTCCGTGCGGCGTACATCCCCAAGCCCATCATGGACCTCAAGAGGAGGGAGTTCCTGGATTTGACCCAGGGACGCATGGACGTCCAAGCCTATGGGCGGGAGTTCAACCATCTCTCCCGTTACGCCCCTCGGGACGTGACCAACGATGAGGACAAGCAGTACCTCTTCTGCAAGGGGCTCGCACCTCGGCTCCGTTATGAGCTCCTTCCTTTCAAGTTCCAGTCCTACCAGGAGCTCTACAACCAGGCTCTCACTATGGAGCAAGGTAGGAAGGAGCTAGAGGCTTCCAAGAGGCCAGCTCCAGCTGACAACCAGAGCTCCTCTTCCTCCGAGGGCAAGAAGCGCAGGGTATTTGTGCCCCTCAGCATCATGCCTCATGCACCCTTCGCGCCAAGGCCTTCAGGGTTCAGGCCACTTCCGCCTCGCCCAGCTACTTCGACCTTGGGTGCGGCTGGGAGTGGCTTCCGCCCTCAGCTGCCTCCACCACTGCCGAGGCTCACTTGCTTCAGCTGTGGTCAGCCGAGGCACTACTCCAGGGAGTGTCCCCAGAAGGCACCGGCTACCGCAGCACCTGCACCAACACCCTCTACCCCAGCCGCCAAGGCCATGACCGTCAGTCGTGCCCGCCTGAACCACGTCTCGGCTGATGGAGTCGAAGAGGACCCCGGAGTTCTTATGGGTACGCTTCGAATCAATGCATATCCAGCTTCAGTCTTATTTGATTCTGGAGCATCGCATTCATTTATATCCATATCATATGCACACAACCATCAAATACCATTTGCAAATATGGACTCCCCACTAGTGGTCAAGACCCCAGGCTCTAGTTGGCACACAAATTGGATAGCTCCTGAGGTTCAGATTTCCGTAGGGTCAATACCCTTTTCGTTCTCATTGATAGCCCTGAAGTCAGATGGGATTGATGTCATTCTGGGTATGGATTGGCTGGTCAAATATCAGGCCAACCTGGACTGTGCTGCCAAGACTATCACAGTGATCCACCCAAGCTATGATAGTGCGATACTGGTCCCCAACTTCTGCCACTCAATCTGCAGCCACTCCTCTCTCTCCGGAGATCAGTCTATGGTTCCTGGAAGGAACCACACCGCCTGAAATGCATGAGGTTGCCCTGGTGTGTGATTTCCCCGATGTCTTTCCGGAGGAATTGCCTGGCATGCCACCTGATCGAAGCATGGAATTTTTGATTGAGTTGGTTCCGGGAACCGCCCCAATTTCCAAAAGGCCCTAGCGCATGCCAGCAGAAGAGCTAACTGAACTAAAGAAGCAACTTGATGAGCTGCTAGAAAAAGAATTCATCCGACCGAGTAGCTCACCTTGGGGCTGCCCGGTCATCTTTGTCAAGAAGAGGGATACAAATGTTCCTTGGCTGGTTGTTGATTACCGCCCTTTGAATGCGGTGACCATCAAGAACAAGTTCCCCATTCCTCGAATAACTGACTTGTTCGATCAACTAGCTGGTGCAACAGTATTCTCCAAGATGGATCTGAGGTCAGGCAACCATCAGATCAAGATCAGAAAGGAGGATATTCCGAAGACGGCTTTCACTACTCTGTATGGCTTATATGAGTACACCGTCATGTCCTTCGGCCTCACAAATGCTCCGGCTACATTTATGAGGCTAATGAACTCCATCTTTCACGAGTACCTCGACAAGTTTGTCATTATTTACATCGATGACATCCTTGTCTACTCCAAAACCAAAGAAGAACATGTTGAGCATCTTCGGCTAGTTCTAACCAAGCTTTGTGATCACCGCCTTTATGCCAAGTTCTCCAAGTGTGAGTTTTGGCTGAAGGAGCTCATTTTTCTCGATCATGTGGTGTCAGTTGCTGGAGTAGCGTTGATACCTGACAAGATTCAAGCAATCCTGGATTGGCCAACTCCCAAGTCCGTCAAAGATATCCGAAGTTTCCTTGGATTGGCGGGTTATTACCACCGATTCATCGAGGGCTTTTCCAAAATAGCCAAAGCACTGACTGACCTCCTCAAGAAAAACAAACAATTTGTGCGGTTAGACAAAGCTGAAGAGAGTTTCCAAACCCTCAAGGTCAAGCTCACTACCACATCGGTGCTTGTCCTTCCCGACACCGACAAAGACTTTGTCATCTATTGTGATGCATCACTTCAAGGCTTGGGCTATGTTTTGATGCAAGAAGGTCATGTTGTCGCCTATGCTTCACGTTAACTCAAACCACATGAGAAAAACTATTCCACTCATGATCTAGAGCTTGCTACTGTGGTACATGCTCTGAAGCAATGGAGGCCCTACCTGTTGGGCAACCGTTGCGAGATCTATTCTGATCATCAAAGTCTGAAATATCTCTTCACCCAGCCGAATCTGAATCTGAGACGGAGAAGATGGTTGGAATTGATCAAGGACTATGATGTGACCCTCAATTATCAGCCCGGCAAGGCCAATGTCATGGCCGATGCTCTGAGTCGCAAGGCCTATTGCAACACCTTGATGATTGAAAATGCACAACCTGCTCTCCATGAGGAATTTGCTCGGTTGAATCTGGAGATTGTTCCCTCCGGATACCTAGCCAACTTGGAGATCAAATCCACTCTTGATGATTCCGGTGTTGTCTATTTTGGGAACCGTCTTGTGGTGCCCAAAAGGGGAATTACCAAGCAGTTGATACTACAAGAAGCCCATGAATCTCCCATATCCATCCACCCCAGTAGCACCAAAATGTACCAAGACCTCCGCCCCAAATTCTGGTGGACTCGCATGAAGCAGGAAATTGCTAAATATGTTGCTGAGTGCGACGTTTGTCGCCGAGTGAAGCCTGAACATCAAAGGCCAGCTGGTACCCTTCGCCCCATAGCCATTCCCGAGTGGAAATGGGATGAAGTTGGTATGGATTTCATCACCGGCTTTCCAAGATCACCAAAGGGTAACAATGCCATTTGGGTAGTCATTGATCGTCTATCCAAGGTCGCCCACTTCCTCCCCGTTCGCGAGGATATCAACTCCGCTAAATTGGCGGAGCTGTATATGGCTCGAATTGTTCCCTTGCATGGGGTTCCTTTGAGGATCATCTCAGACCGTGGGAGCTTGTTTGTGTCCAAATTTTGGCAAAGTTTCCAAAAGGCTCTCGGAACCCGCCTCAACTTCAGCACAGCCTATCATCCTCAAACCGACGGTCAAACTGAAAGGGTGAACCAAGTTCTTGAGGACATGCTTCGGGCTTGTGTTATCTCCTTCGGCAAGGGTTGGGAAAAATACCTCCCTCTCGCCGAGTTCTCCTACAACAACAACTACCAAGCCAGTTTGCAAATGGCTCCCTTTGAGGTTCTTTATGGGAGAAAATGCCGGACTCCTCTGAATTGGTCTGAAACCGGAGAGAGGCCACTCTTCGGTCCTGATGTGATCAATGAGGCCGAGGAGAAAGTCCGTATCATTCGGGATAATCTCAAGGATGCTCAATCCCGGCAGAAAAGCTACTATGACAAGCACCATCAAGAGGTCCACTATGAAATTGGTGACAGTGCCTATCATCGAGTCTCTCCCCTCCGAGGCGTTCGTCGCTTCGGGATCAAGGGCAAATTGGCACCTCGCTATGTTGGCCCTTTCATCGTCCTAGCCAAGCGAGGAGATCTCTCCTATCAACTCGAGCTACCCTCCAACTTCCCAGATGTAAATGATGTGTTCCATGTCTCCCAACTCTGTCGTTGCTTCAAAGATCCCATCAGTGGGGTTGATCATGAGGTGTTGGACATCCAGGAGGATTTGACTTACCGCGAGCATCCTATCCGCATCTTGGATGAAGCAGAAAGGAAAACCCGCAACAAGACCATCAAGTTCCTCAAAATCCAATGGTCTAACCATTCCGAAGAAGAAGCGACTTGGGAGCGAGAAACTAGTCTTCGTCAGGAATATCCCACCTTCTTCACTCAAGCCTAGAATCTCGGGACGAGATTCCTGTAAGGGGGGTAGAATTGTAACAGCCCCAGCTTGGTAATGAAAAATACCAAGAATTTTTCCACTTTTTGCATTCTTGTTTTGCATCATAGCATCCATATGAAATTGCTACTTCTAACAATTCACTTTGAAACCAATTAAAATGGGGAAGCAAACTTCCCAAACATCCCAACTAATGCAATTGCTCAACTTAGCAAACCAAATCATTCTTGGACTTCCAAATGGTTTAGGAAGTTCCAAGTTTACCTTTTATAACTAATTCTCAAATCCCAAATATTGCCAAATAAGAAATGAATTTGAGAATCCAAAATTGGTTCATTTCAAATGCTATTTTTGAAACCAAGATAAACCTTCCAAAAATTCAAACTAAAATCATGGGGTGCTTCAATGTTATTGTTAGAGCCTCCATGAATATTTTCAGTATTTTTGGAAATGCTTAAGTGCTCCAATTAATTACATTTTGGAAATTATTAAATTTGACCCTAACTAAACCCTATGAGCAAAATGTGGTGAAAAACATTTTAATTTGCAACCCCAATTTTTGTGGAGCCTCTAGGTGTTATGGGGAGCCCACCTGAATTTTTGTGGAATTTTAGAAAATGTCTAAATGCTCCAATTAAATCACTGAAGTTGCTGGGGGACCTTTTTGCAATTAAAATCTTTGATGCCAGGGGGTTTTCCGTGAATTCTGTTTCTTCTCCACAGTGCCCGTCGGCACTGGCGCCATGCCGCGGCTCCCATGCCGCCTCGCCCCTGTGCAGCTCCATGCCGTGGCCCCGGGAGGACAAGGAGCTGCCACCGACGACCTCACCTGCCCCGCACTCTTTTCCCCTCCCCGTTTTCCCCATCGACCCTAACCCTAGCTCGCTCCCCGCCGCTATGTTGCCGCCGCCGTCCGCCGTCGCATCGCCATCGTCTCGGTCGACCCCGGGATGAGTTGACCGCACTGGAAGATCCGCATCGTCAACCTCTACCTCCGCCACCAAAGCACTCCTGCTGGGAGGCCCCAAGTCGAGCAAATCGTGCTCGCACGTGGGAGGTCGGGCCGCCGCTCGCCGCCGTCGTTTTCGACAAATTCCGGCTGCCGTGGTCGACCCCGACCCTCACCGACCACGTCTTCGTGCTCCTGGTGAGCTTGCGCATCCACTCGACAACCTCCTGTTTCTCCTTCCCCCTCTCCTCGTGCTCGCCGTCGCCGACGGTCGCCACCGCGCGCTTCCGCCGTTTGCCGGTCTGGCACCGGACCGGATATTTTCAGACACCGGAATATCCGGTCCGAGGTAAATTCGGCTAAGTACCAAAACTCGGCGGCACTGGTAGTCACCGGATATTTGCTACCGGATATTTTCCAGTCACCGGAATATCCAGTCCGAGGTAAATTCAGCTAAGGACCAAAACTCGGCGGTACTAGTAGTCACCGGATATTTGCTACCGGATATTTTCTAGACACCGGAATATCCGGTCGGAGACGAAATTCTGCTAAGGACCAGAAATTGGAGCTACTGGAAGTCACCGGATATTTGGCCCCGGAGATTTTAACAGGGCACCGGAATATCCGGGCGACGGAATATCCGGGCCTCTAAGTTAGTTAAAGTAAAATAAAAGAATTGATAGCTTTTTAATTATTGGTTCAAATTTGACGAATCAAATACCAAAATGTTTCGAAGAACAAACCCTAGATGTTAGACTATTTGAAATGGTCTTTTAAATTTATAATATTGCTGTTTATTTAAGAAATTCCTAAAATGGTATAATTAATACCTAATTTGGGAAAATTCATAATTCAATAAATAATTAATCAAAAATTATGAATAAAATATCAAAATGATCAGCTTTTCAAATGCTAACAAACCATGCTAATATTACATCATGATCACAGATTTTCATATGATGTTATCCTTTAATTGATTAAAGGAATTAAATTCGAATAATTATTTAATTCACTACTTATTCATCAAAACTCGAAAAATTACAAATAAGGTACCAAAATGATCGGAAGAACAAAACCTACTTAATCATGTCATGTTCATGCATATTTAAGCCACTTCTTTTGTAGTGTACTAATTTATAAATAATGTGGTCACTAAGATAAATATGGGGTTGATTCCAAATAATTGCACTAATTATTTGGAACTCCATTTAAATTGTTAGATACATTAAATGATGATATCTTCGCATAAACTTGTCATGTCATCATGTGATTGTGCATTGCACCTTGTCTTCGTGTTATTTATTTGTTCCTTTGTATTATTTTGGGCATCGATAGATTACGGAGTTGAGGTTCCCCCTACCTATCCCGACGAGCAGTACTACACTCCCCGGCAGCAAGGCAAGAGATAACCTAACCTTCTTGGCATCTAGCATCCTATTGCTTTATAAACTTATTTTATCCACCATAATATTGCATGCGGTTCGAATGACAATTTTGGGTCAATATTAGAGTATCCTATGAATGCATGTTTTTCCCCTAAACCATCACATGCTCCCCCTCCTATGAACCCTAGGCTTGATGTGTTGGCCGGAGACAATGATATACATGTTGTATTTTATATGCTTATTAATGCTTAGCCATGCTTAGTTAAATGCTTAGCTGTCTGTTGTTTATTTCCATGATTATGCAATTGGTGGAATGTTCGGACAATGTGGAGGATGTTGTGGTACCTAATTAAATTGTTTAAAGGCTTGAATGAGTTGCCATCTGGGGATGGTGTTTTACCTCATTCTTGTCGCCTAGGCTGAGAGTGCTTTTAGCTAGAACCAAGAACCAAGCGTGCTTCCAACGGTGGGGACATATGGAATCCCCTTTAACCGAATAATTTGTGCGGGCGTATCCAAGGGTCCTCTAGTTTGCTATTTCCATTTGCGTGTGAGTGTGTGGGTGGAAAAAGGAAAAGATGAGGATGGTGGTGTTTAGGATGTGGCGATGGGGGCAGGGGCTGAAATAGGCTGGGTAAACTTGTCATGTCGCCACGATGACCCTTGGATAGTCTCATACATTGTAAAGGTTTAACCGCGCCCGCCCTACCGGCTTTCCAAGGAAGAGAGCTAAATGATCAGGTAAGGGGTCGGACGGTACTGGTGGGTAAATTAGTACACCCCTGCAGGGTAAATCTTTTCGAAAAGCCGTGTCCACGGTTATGGACAAATCTTGGGAAAGGCGGATTACCTCATAGAGAACCTTAATTAATTAATTTGGCAGCTAAAGGTTGCACTCAACGTGTGTTAAAAAGGTTCATTTCCTCGAGGGTGATTCGAGGGAGTGTCTTTGGTGGAGGTGAGAGATGTTTGGCTATAAGTTGGTTCGATGAGAACCGAAGATGAAAGTTTACTCTCTTACCCCTTTTGAGAAAATATTCTGATTAGATGATGCCTTTGTGTCATTATGTCTTGGTTTATGAAATCTAGCTTTATGCAAAATAACTACATACCGCTTTAGAGCCTCCGTCAGCATTGGGCCTATATCGCCCTACTAAACTTGCGAGTACGTCGTACTCAGTCTCTCTTGCTGCCTTTATAATTTGTTTCAGAGGAGGACGACACCGAGCACACAGGTGGGTTCTTCGTGGACGTCGACGAGTAGTTCGGGGTTCCCAGGTGGCAGCTTGGGACCGTGGAACAAGCTGGCTGGGTTTATTTATGTGTAGGCCTCTTAGGCCCTATATTTGGATCTTGTTGTACTAGACAACACTACTTCGCTTCCGCCTGATGAATTGTTGGGTCTGTGACCTTTTGTGTGTAATATTTGTATCTTTCTCATATATGAGTTGCTATATGAACTTTTGTGTCGTAGAGTCTGCAATGTGCCAGTTGTTCCACAAGTCTTGATCTCTCTACTATACATGATAGCTATGTCTGAGCTTATGGCATGATCGAAGTGTTGCGTGCCCATGATCCATTCTGAGCATGCCTGCCAAAGGTTTTGGCCTGGGATTGGTAAACCCAGTAACCTTCGATTGTGTAGCATGACCGGTTGCACAAAGCTTCACTGTATAGTTCTGGGGTCGGGGCGCTACACATCTCTTCATTTGCACATCACCAAACGCACTACAATCAATTTGAATATATGAAGTATGCGGATGGGCAACATACAAAACGAGAAGAAAGAAGCAAACTCAACACTCAAACAAGGCAAATCTCCAAAATGTGAGAATGCTATGGGGGCAAACTCATTGTCAAGAATTTCATCATCATTGCAAGCAACACATATGAAAGAGAAATTGTTCGACATATTGCATGCAACAATGGGAGAAAAGTGAAAAGATTCATAGCAAGGCATGTATGTGGCAAGATCATCACACATATGAAATTCCACATGATCAACATTGGTTTGGAACAAGGTATCACATGGGAATATGAAAGAATCATAGGTGACATCAAAAGAGAAATCCATAGCATGCAAGCAATCACAAGTCATCATGTCCACTAGTAGGATCATGGCATCATCAACACCCATATGCGTACTTGTGTAGTTCCGCTCATGTGAAGTAGGTGTTGTGGAAGAGGTAGCGGCGTCCATGTGGCCGACTTGTACATCTTCATGGAAGCATGGGGTGGCATCGTCTTCATCCTCCATGTACATCCTCTCCATAGTAGGCACCATCAAGTCGAGGCTTGGCGTCGCAACATCCATGGGACCTAGTACAACATGATAAAACACACTAGAGGTAGAGGGTAAGTTGTTAGAAATCGAAATCGCCTCACTTGACCTATCAACTACCTCTCCCAACTCAAGGTGTGTATCACTCATTCTCTCAAAGTTGAAGCGCTCCATGTCGCATATGGTGAAGTCACACAACTCGCTTGCACTCAAGTGGACAATGTGGCTCTCACTCTCGTGGTGTTTCGCTCTCTTACCACTCAACTCACGTGAAGGTATCTCTTGTAGTTGATGGTCAAATTGTGTTTGATGGTGTGGGGTGGAGGGACGATGGCGCTCTTGATGTTGTCGATGCCGATGATGTTGAGCAACCTCACTTGGTGCTTTGTTTCTTGCGGCGGAGTGGTGCGAGGTCCTTGAGCTTGGCCTTGATGAGCGCCGATGACGTTGTTCGAGGAGCTTGCTCAAGGACTCTTCAAGTCGAGTGAAGTGCTCATTTCGTTCATGTTGTGCGGCTTGGTGGCGCTCCTCGGAACGGCGCAAGGCGTCGTCCAAGTACTTCTTGATTGCTTCATCTTGTTTGCTCGTTCCGGCGTCTTGTTCTTCCCTAGCCATGATAAGGAGACACAAGTGATATGTGGAGTATGTGGTGCCTAATAACCACTCTTACCTTTGGTTGATAGTATTGGACAAGTGGACTCGCCTTCCGAGACAAAGGTATCACAAGAGTAAGAGTTGGTTGATTAGCAATCCAAAAGCGACTCACACACACACTTATGAGGAGCTTAGGTATGGCAAAGTGGCAAGAAATCGAAACGAAGCAAACGATAAAGCTATTGCAACAAGTGGAGGATAACCACAGAGATCAAGAAGCAAAAGAGACTAACCACACAATCCGAGAAACAAAGGAGACTCACACGTGGAGACAAACGTGGATGGTGCGACTATTGGGAGGAGCAATTTGGACCTAACGAAGACTATGCTCGTGCCGCACCACCGCTCGAAGGACAACTAGCTCAAGTGTATAGGAGGGAGCACCTGATTTGCACAAGTGGACACGATTCTCTATTGGGTATTGGAGCTTTGAGGTGGTAAGGATGATTAGGATTACGGCTCGGCTTTTCTCTTTTTTTTTTGAATCTTTTCTATTTCTCTTTTGCTTTATGCTTTTTCCCGAGCCGAGTCCGCTACAACTAGATGCTCACAAGATTATGATATGGTCACTTGGTGTCACACTAGTGCAATGCTCACACTGTGAGGAGCTAGCTCCTAGGAAAAAGTTTCGCGAAAAGGAAAGGGATGAGTCGGAAGCTATACCTTTGGTTGTGTCGAGGTAGCGGAAGTTTGCTCCATGAAATCTTCAATCCGACGAATTTTGGGCGAAATTGGCACAAGGAAACACCAAAGGAAGGTGGGGAAAGGTCTTAAGCACGAGATCCATGGATCAAAACCACAAATCGCTCACCAAATCGAGAGATCGAACGAAATCCATATGGGCTATTTTTTGTGAATTTTCAAAATTGGTATGGGAAAGAAAAAATTTGGTGGAAAAGTGGATAATAAAAGGTGGAAACACGATCCAAATCCGTGGCAACCCTTGCTCTGATACCAAATGATGTAGTGGGGTTGCCCGATCTTCACGGATTTGAGGGGGAAACGGGGATGAACGCGAAGAACACGATGAACACGAGGTGGAAATCGGGGGAAAACGGGGCAAACAAAGAGGATAACTAGCAAAACCTACAGAGATCTCCACCCAACAACAACCCTCACAAGAGAAGCCTTTGGATCGAAGAATCAAAGCCAATCTTACTCTTAATGAAACCGATTGCTCTTACCGGCCGGTCCACCGATCCAATAGAATCACCGCAGTGAAAGATTGGTTTGCACTACTAGAGACACCTAAGTGAAAGAGTAGCTACAACAAGAGATTCATCATCCTCCTCGAAGGAACCCATCACGGGAAGGAGCAACGCTCAATTCTAGTTCATTCTTCTCTGCCCAAAATGGAAAAGGGGAAGAGCTATTTATAGTCTAGTGCAAAACGGGGGGGTCCGGCCTGGGTGCCGGCCTAGGCCGGCCTGGAGGCCGGCTGCGCCTGGTGGAGGTCCGGCCCGAGTGCCGGCTGCGTCGGGAGGTGGCCCGGCCTGGGTGCCGGCCTAGGCCGGCCTGGAGGCCGGCTGCGTCTGGAGGTGACCCGGCCTGGGGGGCGGCCTAGGCCGGCCTGGAGGCCGGCTGCGTCTGGAGGTGGCCCGGCCTGGGGGCCGGCCTGGGCCGGCTGGGAGGTCGGCTGGCCTGTCTCCACCTCTTTCTTCCTCTTCTTGTCCATGACGCTTCCTCCTCCTCATCCACGCGTACGCCTTGGATGAAATCAACTCTTGGGCTTCCTCGGCACCTCCCATCGGCTTCGTATCCATCGTGTCAAACCTAGCAATGCAAATGGGCGGATGCTCAAGTAGCAAACCATTCTAAAGGGTAGGAAATGAGATCTCGAAGAGGAAGGAGTTCACCTTTAACGCCCATGGTGACTTGGCATGTGTCGGATGGCTTGTCATGGTGATGGATGTGGGTTGGGCTACATCACTCGCCGGACGTTGAAGAGGGCGGTCCAAGCTTGATGAACCGTGCGGTGAGGCCGAGGGGACACAAAAATATAAAGCAAGATGCAAAGTGTGAGGCTTCGTCAAATGCCTTCAAGGACACATTGAAGGGGTTGATTTCCCAAAAGGAGATGTCAAGTGCCAAAAGAGATGAGAATAAATGACAGGACAAAGAGGACCAAATGAACTACTACCTTTATTGCAAAAAAAAAGGAAGCTAGAAATTGATAAGACAAATGCATGGTCAAGAGCCAAGTAGGTAGAGCTCGTGTTGCTAGCCGAGGAGAACCGGATCATTGTGGTCGATTTGAGCATCATGGATCCAGATAGAAGGGATTAGATCGTGAAGAGGCAAGAGATGACCCGCGAACGCGATGCGTGATCTCCAATTCATATTTATCTTATCCAGACATCCGAAGTTTGTATCTTTTTAACTAAAGTTCATTTGGTACCCTTGTTATGTGACGGTTAATTGGGATTATTTATTTTCTATTATTCTCATTTTATTTGGTATTTATATCCATTCTTATGTGTAAATTGAGTGAAATTGGAAAAAGGCCATCTTCAGACCAAATGGGGTTGCGCTATAACCATATGTTCGTTGAATCTGATGTTCCTTAAGATGGTACCAAATGGGGGCTGCCCTATCTCCCATGCTTAAAATGTGTGAATCTATTGTTCGCTGAAATTATGTTGCCATTGTTTAAATTGAAAATTGCTCATAGTGCCCTGGGCTACCCATGAGGACTTAGAAAAAATTCCACAAGGAAGTTGCGCGCACTCTCTCGTAACTCTCGCAATAATTTTTTTAACCGCCAAGGCGACAGCGCTAGATAGCCGGGGCTGGGGTCACGCTGGCAGGGAAGGGGTCACGCTAGCAGGGAAGGTAGCGCCATGGGTTACAGAGCTACCATGTAGATGATAGCACCACCCCCGTGGGGACACTACCCAAAAGGTTTAGTTTTTGAAACAAGTTTTAAAATAGATTTATTTTGTACTGAACTTTCACCACGTGGTCAATTTTATGGGTTTTCATAAAACAGCACGGCATGTATTGTATTACCAAAGCAAAAGCACCAGTAACTGCAGAGTGCGGACAATTTAATATGGTCAGTAAGCTAACAGTTCTGTTGATTTAGCGTGTTGGCTAATAGTTCTGCAAGATCACAAATCAAAACCAGCAAACAATCGTTCGACAGGCGCTCCAGCAACTTCTAATGTCGGAATTGTACAGACGGACATCGCTCATTCAGACTAATGTGTAACTTCAATATAATGGTTTGCTCCTACCATACTAAATTGAGACGGAATCCATAATAAGGGCAAATCTAGCCCACTGGAATCCGCACTGCATCACTGATGTCATACTACCTGACCAAAAGAGGCTGCCGCAAAAAGATAAGCTAGATGTAAATCCCAATACTGAGACTAACTCCTGAACTAATATAAGTATACATTTTATGTGGCCAGTTCCATCACGGAGGTAGATAGACCAAAAAGAAAAGAAAAAGGTAATCAAATGGAGAACAACCTCCTGTATAGTTTCCAAAAGTTAATTAGAATCTTAGAAGCGTCAATTCACAATGGACCCGCGACAACACATGATCTGCTAAGCACTAATAGCCTACAGAATCGGAGAAGCAATTTAGTCGCATTTGATGTTTCTGTAGATTCTCCTCACAAACAGGGTTGACCCCAGATAGCCAATAGCACCTAAACAGAAACAGAACGTCAAATGTCAAATAAAGGTCAAAAGAGACCAAATAGTGAACTCAAACCAAATGACAAACAGGTAAGTTTCATAGCTCACCACAAAGTATCCCTAGCCCCAGACAGAACATCAAGGTATAGCCAAAGTAGAAGCTAGTCTGGAAAAAGCCTGACATCTTTGTCTTCACGTGATAATAGTATATGGCATATAGATATACATACAAGGCGGTCGATGCAGCAGAGAAGAACGATGTCCATTGCCAATGATAGTTCTCAGCATTCAACAAGAAATATGTGCCCACGATAGTGACACATACCGTGACAATTAGGAGGATAACAAAGACTAGCAACATGAAGCCATACACATAGTACACCTGCCAAGGGCAAAAGAAACCGTGTCAATCATCCATTAAATTAGAAAGAACCTCACATAAAAGTGCAGACATATTTGTTTCACAGAGAAGTTCACCTTGTAGTTCCAGAATGAAGTGAACACAAAGTACATCTCAATGAAGATGCTGCCGAAGGGGAGAAGCCCACCCATCAATGAGATAACTGAAGGTGTTAGGTACCATTTCTTCTCAGGAATGGGGCGTGGGATTGTCTTCACACGGCATGGATTGTTTGGAGCACCACTCCAGTTTCTACCAACTACGGTTCCCAATAGCACCAACGGGAAAGAGATAAAGGCCCAGAGGACAAACATGACAACCATTGTGCCAAATGGTATAGCCGCTAATGAATGGTAGAAGATAGCAATGGTGTTCAACATTAATCCAATAGAAAAACACAAGAATGGAAAAAGGGACGCAGTAAGTATCATAGACTTTATCCAGTTTTTGCCTGCGAAAATCAAGGAATCCAGAGTGAACTTGAGATATAGAATGCAGAAACTGGGATCTCAAACTCAGGGATCTACTCAGGATAGCAGAACAAAGGAAATAAGAAAATAAAAACATGTGGAGAACCATACCACCGTTCCTTGAGTAGAGGCCACCACTGACATATCCAGAAATGAAAGATGTAAGCGCATAACACACGATAAAGGTTGTGATGATAGCTCCTCGTCTGACAAATAGAGTACAATGTTTCGGTTAGGGGGAAACACTAATGCAAACTCATACTAGCTAAACAAACTTTTTTATAACAGAATGAAAGATGTCGGACCATCAGGACATGGCAAGGTTGTGATGGTTGCTCTTTCTCTGGCAAATATATTATAACATTGTAGTTAGGGGAAAAGGATAAAGGAAACTGATAATAGCTGAACATTATTGTTCAAACCCAAGATCGATTTTAGATATTCAGTTACTTCACATGACTAAAGAGGTACAATTTGCATCTTACTGATTTTCATGCTTAAATACAGGGTCACTGACTTCTGGACACCATGCTATGGCATATAGAGTTGTGCATTCCAGTAATAAGGCCATTGCTCCAGAAGTTAAAAGAGGTGTTTCAACAAATGTGATTCAAGTTCAAAAAAAAAATGTGATGGTTGGATAATGCAAATAATCAGCTATTGTATGAAGTTATCCTAACTTGGTCAGAAATAAATACAACAGATCTAAGATGTGTCTTAGAGAAGGGACGGGCACTCGCCCTGTCAGGAGAAAAGGCAGAGAAAATCCTTTATTTTTCTTGCTTATCCAAATATATGTGCCTATGCTGCTTTATAGAGTGTAAGTCTTATCTCTATGAAAAGCAACCTGGTTCTCTTTTATTTGGAGGATTTCTTAAGGATTAATCGTCAGGAATTCAAGGATTTTTTATTTGTGGGATTGCAATCGATAGGAATTTTCCTATGGATCCATTTCCACAACTCACAAAATCTCCATTGACATTTTGGAGAGATCCCAACATTTTCACCAAGAGCAAGCAAACACCTTTTCCATCATGTAGATGCAAGATAGACATGAAATTACAATACTAGATTTTTTTCTCTTACTACGCTTTGCTTATTTATCTTAACTGGCTATCAGCCCTAGCTTGGTGCTGCCCTGCCCATAAGTAAATCTCAATAACGACGATAATGACATAACAAAACTACAAATTTACCATGTGTTTTCAACTGTCTATACCATATCTCTAATCTCCAGTTTCATGTGAATGCAGCACAGAATACACTGATGTGCTCATGTGCATCCATTTATAATATGTAATCTTCAGCGCCTTTAGAAATGTATATGCACAAATTTACAGATGAACATATCCATGGATCCAGAGCTATTTACAATTATGTGCCTACTACATTCTGAAAGCACTGCATAAGAAAAAATAGACAATGAAAGCTGGCTTTGAGCTTACCCAACATAAAGCATGCCAACAATGGCCAATACAATAACAAGCAGGATAAGAGCCGACATCTGAGTGCCTATACCAATAACAGCAGACAGGAACATTAGGTTGCGTGGAGGACGAAATACATCTCCATGAACAAGCTTCCAACCAGATTCCTCACTAACATCCCTCTCCTGAAAGGAAAATTAGTGACATTGATGAGAATCATGCCAAATGATTTCTTGCAAGTATTCAAATATTTAACTCTGGTCAAAGAAAATGCTAGTGTGGGAAATCAACCATACAAATTGCCGCTTAACAGCGATGGGACCACCTACCAGGCAGGACAGCCGGCTGCCCAGGCCATACTGGACTTGCGGTTTGGCCAGGCTCCAAAATTCCCTGGCTCCACCACTGGTTTAACTAATTACTTACTCCTAGATATTTAACCCCTTGCATGGAAATGATGTGTAGATTCATGTTTGGATGTTTTCAATACTTTTGTAGCTTTTACAATATCAGACAATGACATGATAAGAGCAACAGTCAAACTTCCACTAGAGGTCATTCAAGTGAAAAAGACAAATTTTGTTACCAAAGCCCAGCTGGAGTACATAATTAAACAGAAGTGCTCAGGTTCGATACTTACAAGTGACTCAAGATCATCATCTTCACGAGCATATTTTGCATAATCATTTCTCAGGGTCCTCATCAATATCATTGATACTAAACCAGTTAAAAAAATAACCATCATAAAAGAATTGAAGATGGAGAACCAATGAATCTGAAAATGGAACATTGGAACTCAGGTTAGTGTTCTTGTGATTTCTTTAGACAGAAAGCATAGTCTTTCAACATAGCGTGAAGAAAATTTGATACCATCAAAATCCTCCTTAAGTAATTCTAGGGTGCCAACAACGTTAATAAGAATTACCTGGTGTTCGAAGAACGGGTAATCCAAGTAGACTTCGAAACGCCGTGCGAATGCCACATTTGTTTGCACCCACTTCACTGAATATGTCATGTCCAATTTTCTACCAGCTTCAAGAAGCTTAGGTGACTCTTGAGTGAGATTGACATGAATTACCTAGAAGCGAAATTTAATTAAGCACTATATATAGGTGTTAGCTATATTTTTAAGATCAAAAGTAAGTGAAACACGTACCCTGTTACCATTGTATTTAACAATAATATTCTTGTGGGTGTAAAGATAGTGCTTGTTTTCATTGTTTTTGTCAGTCTCCCCAACAAAACCTGCTCAGGGGACAACGCACCCGATTATCAAAAGGATGAAGAGGCTAGAAAATGTTTAAAGGAAGATGGGCTATTTCAGTTTAGAATTACCTACCCCACAATGGCAGATCATCTAGGTGATTTCATACGGCAGGCAAAGGAAGAAAGGTACGTACAAAGAATGTCAGAACCAGAAGTAGCAATAAAATACGCGCAGCAACACAGAAATCATTAACAAAATACGGATCGTCATACCTATGAAAAGCTCAAACCAGTATGAGTTTTCAATGGCATCAGTAAAATGCTGAACCTTTTTAGCATCAAGTTCAATTGTGCAAATGGGGCCCTTGTCAACATTTTCTGAAGCAAATGAGAATAATCAATCACTTAGTAGAAAAGATCAAGCATTTAAGCAATTCACAATCAAAAGTACAGAAAATCGAGGATGTGAAAACAAGATGGACATACTTAAAAACTTTATATCAATCTGACTATCAATCAGCTCATTTCCACCCAGAACCTCTCCTAGTCCACCCCATTTATGTGCAGGGTTTTCAGATGGTTGACAAAATGGAAGGCTGTAATAGTTGTATGTTTCTTGAGGATTATTGTACGGGCCAACCTTGTTTACCCAGAGCTTAACCGGTTCTTCAGCTTTGTACTGCACATAGAAATATTAAAAGCGGCAGTGCTTTAGTAAAGGACAAAACATGTTCTCAATATGGTTGCATATGAGCATCTATCTAGAGAGAAAAAAAGATTCTTTCAACTATATGTTGTCATCGCGGTGACACACGGACCCTTAGGAAAACATAAAAAGCCAGTATAAAAACTTTGAAATTTAAGTTCCATGGCTGGCTTATTGATTGTGAAGGGGCATCCCACTGTTCAAAAACATATGGGATTGTCAACCAGTTAAAATTTCAAAAAAAATAAAAGAAGCATCTTTCTTGTGGCAATGTTTGTGAAAGTGTACATCCTCTCAAATATAGTAATTAATCAAACATTAAAGCCACCAAAATACTTTCCTTTCCTAAAGTAGAATGAATTATCCATAAAATTAACTCTCAAAATTATTTAGCAGCGGGCCAACATTTGTTATCACTGATCATCACGTACCTACATACTGCGATATTCGAGGGACATTACAATTAAGTTAACAGAATGGTGTAATACAGAAGGGGTCGTAACTTATTTCAAACCATCAAGTTATGACTTCCATGATACCATATCATTCTTCCAACTAGTATGATTCCCAATATTGGGCAGTGTGAAATAATGTTCGACAACAGGCAGTATGACTGCCACTTCGTAGCGCAGGATACTCTTAAATGGACGCCCACAACAGTATTCAGGTGATGCATCCCATCTGAAACATGGCATGCGCTGCATCTCAGAGTTTAAATGCACCGCCGAGAAAGATACAACTCGACGATTCTGACATAAGCTAGTATGAGTCTCCTACCTGTCTAGAATCTTATTCAAGAGTCACGACCTAGCCTGGCAACTTCACTGGACAACAATACAGTAACAGCCATTTCCCTGCCAGA
This sequence comes from Puccinellia tenuiflora, assembly GCA_012064385.1. Lineage (NCBI taxonomy): Eukaryota > Viridiplantae > Streptophyta > Magnoliopsida > Poales > Poaceae > Puccinellia > Puccinellia tenuiflora. The sequence goes on along the minus strand of QRDG01000626.1, from coordinate 200,661 downwards.
GTTATTTCTGAAGTTGACACACCCAAGGGCCCCAAAACCTCTTTTGTCCTAATGCAGCTCTAATGTTCTCGTGTGCACTCTTAAAGCAAAGGAGATCAAGTAGCATCCCAGCGCATGCCGGGAACCCTCCTTTCGCAAGTAACAACAGTACCAAATTCCTAAGCGTGAAACCCGTCGCGTCACAGAGCGCCAGATCACGCCGGCAACCTCGAACTAAGCACGCAACTCACAGGCAACGCACGGCTGCGTCCAGATCCGGCGCGGCGCCTCGCCGGATCCAGACGACGTGCGCGTGGGAGGCTCGGATCTAGGGGTACGGGAGTACCGAGGAGGGGCGAGGCGGTGGCGCACCTTGTGGTCGGACTCGGAGGCGGATGCGGTGGGCGGCCGCGCGACGGCGAGGAGCGCGGCGAGGAGGAGGCCGCGCAGGAGGAGCATCCCGTTGTCGGCGGCGATGGCGGCGAGATCTGGGCGGAGGGTGGACGCGGGTTGGGGGGTTTGCGTTGCCCTCGCGAGCCTGCCTGCGCGGGTGGGTCTCGTCTCAGTCTTGCCCAAGCAGGAGCTGCCTCCCCATACGAACGAGTAGGGGTGGGCATAAAAACGGAAGACCGAAAACCGAAACCGAAAAGCCCGAGACCGAAACCGAAATGACCGAGACCGAAAAGACCGTTAGAAATTTGGGTAGCAAATTAGAAAAGACCGAAATTAAATCAAAAATTCGGGTATCACTTATACATAACCCGAATAGACCGAAAGACCGATTTTATTTTATTTTGAGTGAATTACGTACGGAAGCAGCCGAATTTGTGTGCCAGCCTAGCTTATGTGTACATCTAGTCTATAGGCCAAACTACTAAACCAAGCATACCATCTAGTCTTTAGGCTCAACAACTGGGTATCCCAGCCCAGCGTACTGTAGATTCTCTCGTGCATGAGAGACCAGTCGATTGTTTTCCACTTTCCCAGTCCCGGGCACCGATTCCCCTTCTTGCACCCTATATTTTGGTCTATTTGGTCATGACCGAAGACCGGACCGAATAGACCGAAGACCGAAGAACACAAAACCGAAAAGACCGAATTTATTACGGGTATCATTTCTAGATGACCGAAATTGTTAAAAACCGGAAAGACCGAACCGAACTAACCGAAAAGACCGAACGCCCACCCCTACGAACGAGAGTTCGGGGCTGCGGTTTTGCGGGGAGGTGCCTGGGGAATGGCAGTATTTCTTCGTTTTTCTCCGGTTTGCGCCCGACACTCTGCCCGGCACGGTCCGTTAGCCACGATAAGCTATCGTAGCGGGCCAACCCGCGTGCCTCGGCCGCACTTTCGGTATGGCCCACCGGCAATAATGAGGCCCGACGGGTCGAGTTAGGCCCGATTGCGGCCTAAAAATAGGTAAAAATAGCTATAAATTTTAAAAATATAGGTATAAATAGCTACAAAATCTAAAAAAATAGATATTCTTGTCGTGACGTGCCAGCCCACGGGCCATGAAATGAAGTCGGGCATGAGCCCGATCGGGCCCGCGTTGTGTCGTGGGCCGGCCCGTGAAAATCGGCCCGTTTGGCCAGCTATATTTGATACACTAGTGACAGATATTGTGGATGCCCAAGTGTTTTTCGACGTGGCAGAGAACACAGGGCTACATGTTATCAAACTCATCTTCAGGTTTACGCGATGGTATTTGTTTGACAGGTCCACCAAGGCTGTTATTTTACAACCCTACAACGTCCTTTACATATATTTGGAACGACGGCAACCCTACAGTCTTACTTTACTCGACAGTCGCCTCCCATTTTAGAACACGCCATGTCCACTTGATCAGAAGGGGGAAAGCTAGATATGATGTGTGACGAGCTTGTGACTCGGCAAATCCCTAGGTCGAATACCCCGGGTTGATTGAAGGAGAAAGAGAGAGATCAGGCTGGTGAACACGACGGCTAACAGGGGGCGATTTTACCCAGGTTCGGCCCCTCGAGTTGAGGTAAAGACCTACTCCTGCTTGTCTGGAATTATCGATTGGTGGCTACAATGCGATGTTCAATGATTCGATGCCCTAGACGGCGCACCCTCCCGGCCTTTATACTATAGGCCGGGTCTCGGGTGGATGGTGCGGATTGCACGTACAAGATAAGGAAAGCATTACCGACCTAAGTCGACTACTTGTGCCACACGGTGTCCTTCTTGGGCTTCGCCGGGCCTTCATTGGCGTGACCCAGGTACCACCACCGTGGGAGACCCGAAAGGTAGCCCCACGACAGTAGCCCCCGAGTGCTCAGTCGAATCGTAGAGTCGGGTGGAGGACTCTCCCTTTCAGGGCACGCCACATGGAATCGTCGAAGCTTGCTTCGAGTGAGCTTGTCTTGATTCTTCGGATGCACCGATTTGATCTTTCGGAGTCGCAGCATTTCGACTGCCCTTGTCCACAATCATCGGGTGCGCGAACAGCGCTCCCGATGGGAGTAGCCCCCGAGATTAAGCTGAATTGCTTGCAATTGAGATTAAACTCAAATTTCCCTCAGTCGAAAAGCCCGCTCCCGATGGGAGTAAACAGATGACTCGAATTTGTCCGAGTCGAAACTGTCCTGGCTCGACTTACTCTTCACTCAACCTTGATGGCCTACTAGTCATAACATCAGCTTTAAAAAAGCTTACTTCGTCTTATTCCACTCGAACGTTTGGTTCGAACGTACTTGGTTCAGTCGAATGACTGTCGAATGCTCAGCCAATTGCTTGGCTTACTTGACACACTTCCATATGAAGAAGTCCAACTCCGTGCAAAACTGGAGAAAGAAGTGGTTCTACGTCAAGTGGAACCAAGCCGGGCTCCCCGACTTCGCCGCTGATCGGCCCTTGAGGAAAACCAACGCCTGGTCGCACCACCTGTCGGCGGAGGATAAGGAGTCGATCAAACCGCTGACGTCATTGCTTCGCGGGTTGTTGAAGTCGATGGGACGCGAAGCGGGCGGGATCCAGCTGATCGCCATGTTCCATAGGCTGAGGGTACAGCCGCTTCAACAACGCCCTCTCCCGATGTGGGAAATGGCAGTCGACCCGGCGGTTGACGATGCGCAGGTCGCGATCAAGGTGAGGAATATCACCAGTCTGCGGGTCGCCGACCCGTGCAACGTGACTTGCCCAGTCGTGCCGTTCAGCTCGACGAATCCGATCCCAGAGGTAAGTGTTTGAATCTTGATTTCTTCTTTGTATGTCATTCGACTGTCTTTTTTCTGACTTTCCGACTGTTGCTTGCTGCTCTTCAGGATCGTAAGAACTACGTGAGCCTTCCTCCGTTGATGGAGAATGGCGCTCACGATGAAGCCGCAATCGTTGCCGAGCAGGACGGCGATGAAGAGAGTCCTCCCCCTGCCTACTCGCGTAGCGAGGAAGTGGAGGAGGAAGAAGAGGAGGACACGGCTCCACCCGCGAAGCGGCGTAAGCAGAAGAACGTCGACTTCACCGCGGCGACGTCTCCCTTGAAGGAGGTGGCAGAGGAGAAGGACTCTAGCGGATCTTCTTCAGTGCCGAAGGAGCCGGTGAACCCGCTGATAGCGACTCCGCTGGACTCCGTGCCTCCCGCGGGTTTTTGGAGGATGCCGTCTCCTTCCATGAGCAGCAATGGTGAAGATGCTGACAGGTAAGCTTTCTGCGACTGAACCTTTCTGATTCGCTTCTTCTTCCTGTTCCTTGGGTGTTTTCTGAATCTTTTGTAAGCAGCCATCAAGGTGGTAATGTCCATGTTTCGCCTCGTGAGGAGGAACACCAGTCTGCTGCCCCGGAGCATGCGACTGGTACAACTGAAGAGGCGCCACAGGCGAACGATCCTCCGGTGCTGGACCCTTCGACGGCCACCCGGCCGGATGGTGCCGCTGATGCGACTGCCGTGGATGCTGATCTGACCCAGCATGTAAGTATCTTCTTTCTTATCTTGCAAATTCTTGTATCGGGTGCGCGAACAGCGCTCCCGATGGGAGTAGCCCCCGAAGATGTGCGTGACTAGAATAGTCGGGTACAGATTTATACTTCTTTTTCCGCAGCCCGTCTATCGTCAGCAGATGGAAACAGCCACCCGCTTCATTCGTCTGGAGCAGGAGGCTAGTCAACTTCGTGCTGCGCTAGAGCAGTCGAAGAGTAAGTATCCCTTGTCGAGTCTTTTGAACTTTCTTCGACTGTCTGCAATTCTGAACTTTTGCTCGGTGTTCTGCAGAAGACAACCAAGGCTTGGCGAAGCGGGTCCAGCAACTGGAGAAGTCGCTTGAAACCCAAACTGAGGCAGAAAAGGTTCAGGTCGAACGCCTGATTAGCATTGCCACAGTCCTTGGTGGTAAGTTCTCGGCTGATAGAAGCCTACTTCTCGGCTTGGAAAAAACCTACTTTTGCCTTTATTGCCTGCAGGTAACCTTACTACTCGCGTTGTAGGTGTTGGTGGTGGTGCTCCCCCTGAAGGGACGTCCAGCGCGAATACCACCTTGTCGGCGGCAGTCGACCTCTGCAACCGGGTTTGCGCGTGCGCCGCGGACGCTGTGAAGAAGTCCTCGAGCGCCCTGGCCAACATCTATCAAGGTGTTTTCCCTGGTCAGGCTGCGCCTAAGGAGGCTGACTTGCTGGCGGCTCCATTTGCTGAGGCGAATGTTATGGCTAACTACACCCGCACCCAGACGGTACGCGGCTCCGAGCTCACCTTCCGTCTGTTACTCGGTCATGGGATCTCGGGTGACTTTGAGGCGGCTGTGCGCGACTTCCCTCGAAGGCCCGATGGAAAGTCCAAATCCCTGGCTAGTGTCAAGGACAAGGCGACTCAGTTAGCTAAAAGGCTGATTGACACCTTTGAGAGGAAGCTTGCGGAGTCAGCCGCCAAAAAAGGCCGCACACCGTCGGGTTCTGCCATGTAGTGTTGTAGTAGGGGTCTTCTTTTGTCTTTTGTAATGAAATTCGATGAAATCAATGGATATGCTGATTCTGTCATGCGACTGTGCTTTTGTCTAGTCTTGCTGTTGAAAATAGTGCTCTCTAATGTTCTTTAAATTGACAGCCTGTCGGAAGTGCTCCTCCTGAAGTCGCGGAAGATATCCGTGCGTACTGGGATGAGGGCACTTCTTCGGCTGCACCTGCGTCTTCGCGTTGTACGACTTCTCCAGTTGTCGCGCGTAGCGTGAACGACCAGCGAGTGTTCGGCTTCATGAAGAGCAAGATTGGAGAACTTGAGTCGAAGTTGCGGATAGCGAACATTGATCTTGAGCGTCTGAAATTGCGCTCGAGTGGGGAGTTCAATCCGCGCGAGCGATTCATTCTTGAGCAGACTGATCTCATCTGTCGTCAGTTGCAAGGTTGGATTCTGCCCGCCTCCTGTTATACGTTTATGCTTGTGCTATGCTGAATTTTCCTCGTTGATGCAGTTGTGAACTTCGACTGGCGGGCCGAAGATGCTCGAGTGAACGAGCGCGTGGAGAGGGAAACCACCGGCACTTCAGTCGAAGCCCGGCAATTCTGGGTTCATAAGCAGGAGGGCCGCATACTTGCTCGGATGCTGGATCGCACTTGGCGGGCTGCCATTGTCCTGGAGGGTTGTCGGAAGACTCTTGCGCAGATCAACAGGGTATTCTTCCCGCTCGACGAGCAGCCGACTGGGTTGCCCGCTCTGTTGGGGAAATTCCGCCGTGCTACGGCGTTGAAGGAGATTGTCTTCGGTCAGCTTGTCGCCGGGGCAAATGTAGCATTCGCGTACGTGCGAATGCATCGAAGCCATGTTCCTCTGCTTGGCATCCTTGGCGGCCTGCCAAGGGATTCAGACTATGCGGAGTCTTACGCTGCAGCGCGTCGTGCGATGGAGCAGGTCATGCACCATACTGAAGAACTCGTCGGTCCCTTGGACGAGCCGAAGGAGGAAGCTGCCGACTGAGGATGTGAAAAAGCCTTTAGTGTAGAATGTTAGCTTGTAACATAAATATATGTATGCATGTAAATATGCTGATACGGGGTTAATCCCTAAATATATGAAAACGTTGTGTCGTGAACTCATAACCCGTGTGGAGCAGCCCCCGAGTGTGTCGGGTGGCGTCCTTGGTGAGCAAGAGTGCGAACTGAACGTTATGTCTTAGGCCTTGACAGCGCAGCCCCCGAGTGCATCGGGTGATGGCTTAGGCTTTCGAGTTAGACCTGTGCGGCGCAGCCCCCGAGTGCGTCGGGTGGCAGCCTAGGTTTTTGGGTGATGCCTGTTAGGCGCAGCCCCCGAGTGATTCGAGTGGCGGCCTAGGCTAGCTTTAGACCTGTACAGCGCAAGCCCCCGAGTGCGTCGAGTGGCGGCCGAGGATTTTTGGGTGATGCCTGTTAGGCGCAGCCACCGAGTGATTCGAGCGGCGGCCTAGGCTAACTTTTAGACCTGTACAGCGCAAGCCCCCGAGTGCGTCGAGTGGCGGCCGAGGATTTTTGGGTGATGCCTGTTAGGCGCAGCCCCCGAGTGATTCGAGTGGCGGCCTAGGCTAACTTTAGACCTGTACAGCGCAAGCCCCCGAGTGCGTCGGGTGGCAGCCTAGGTTTTTGGGTGATGCCTGTTAGGCGCAGCCCCCGAGTGATTCGAGTGGCGGCCTAGGCTAACTTTAGACCTGTACAGCGCAAGCCCCCGAGTGCGTCGAGTGGCGGCCGAGTATTTTCGGGTGATGCCTGTTAGGCGCAGCCCCCGAGTGATTCGAGTGGCGGCCTAGGCTAACTTTAGACCTGTACAGCGCAAGCCCCCGAGTGCGTCGAGTGGCGGCCGAGGATTTTCGGGTGATGCCTGTTAGGCGCAGCCCCCGAGTGATTCGAGTGGCGGCCTAGGCTAACTTTAGACCTGTACAGCGCAAGCCCCCGAGTGCGTCGAGTGGCGGCCGAGGATTTTTGGGTGATGCCTGTTAGGCGCAGCCCCCGAGTGATTCGAGTGGCGGCCTAGGCTAACTTTAGACCTGTACAGCGCAAGCCCCCGAGTGCGTCGAGTGGCGGCCGAGAATTTTTGGGTGATGCCTATTAGGCGCAGCCCACGAGCGATTCGGGTGGCGGCCTAGGTTGCAAAGGAGAGGGTGACACAAAATTTCTTTAATCATCTTTATTTATTCTCGCAAACAGGCCGCCTCATTAAAACCCTTCCAGTCCCCTTAGGTACCCTGGCGAGGGAAAGAGTGCGTAAGAAACCTGCTGCTACTTTGAGTTTACAGTGTAGGGTACATCAGGCGTAGAAGCGGCGTAGCTGTGCCACGTTCCACGGGTTACTGCAAACTGTTCCTGTGGCTTGGTCCTTCAGGCGATATGCTCCATTGCCGATTGCTTCTGTCACAATGTACGGGCCTTCCCATGGGGAGGCGAGCTTGTGCACTTTCTTCTGCTTGAGTCGAAGGACCAGGTCACCTGGGACAAAAGCTCTGGGTCGCAGTCGTCGCCCGTGGTAGTTGCGCAGGTCCTGCTGGTACACTGCTGTGCGGCTGAGGGCGATGTCGCGTGCTTCGTCTAGAGTGTCCATGTCATCTTCTAGTGCCTCTTCTGCGTCGGACTCGTCGTAGGCCACGACCCGTGGAGCGTCAAACTTAATGTCACAGGGTAAGACTGCTTCTGCGCCGTACACCATAAAGAACGGTGTGTATTGGGTGGATCTGTTCGGCGTGGTGCGTAGGCTCCATAGCACGCTTGGAAGTTCCTCTACCCAGGCTCCTGCAGCTCGTTTCAACGGCACTCGCAGACGCTTCTTTATCCCTTTGCTGACTATGCCGTTGGCCCTTTCGACTTGTCCGTTAGACTGCGGGTGTGAGACGGATGCGTAGTTGAGCTTGATGCCTTGTTCCTCGCAGAAATTTCTGAACTCCTCGGCTGTAAAGTTCGTGCCGTTGTCGGTGATGATACCGTGGGGCACGCCAAATCTGAAGATGATGGACCTGATGAAGTTGACTGCTGAAGTTGCGGTTGAACTTGTGATTGGCACCGCCTCGATCCACTTCGTGAATTTATCGACTGCCACCAGGAGGTGCGTGTGCCCACCCTGGGAAGACTTCTTGAAGGGACCTACCATGTCGAGTCCCCACTGCGCGAACGGCCATGCAAGTGGGATGGTTTTCAATGCTGATGCAGGTGCGTGAGGTTTGTTGGCGAACTCTTGGCAGCCGACGCACCTTTTTACGAGCTCGACTGCGTCTTGCATTGCAGTGGGCCAGTAGAACCCTGCTCGCAAGGCCTTTGCAACCAGTGCTCGACTGCTTGCATGATGCCCGCAGATTCCGGCGTGGATGTCGAGTAGAATAGCTTGGCCGTCAGATGGATCAATGCACCTTTGGAGTACGCCTGAGATGCTTCGCTTGTAAAGCTCGCCCTTGATAATGGTGAAGCCCTTCGAGCGGCGGACAATGCGCCTTGCTTCGACTGGGTTCTCTGGCAGCCGCTGATGCAGCATGTAGGCCAGATATGGGCTTGTCCATGTGGGTTCGACCAGCATGATCTCCATGGGCTCCTTCTCCGTGCTTTGCGGGTTGGCGGTAGTTGTTGTCGATGCAGGGGGTTCTGGCGGGGGCCGGACCCTGATAGAGCGCTGCGTGATGCACTCGAGGAAGACTCCGGGTGGAACCGGAGCTCGATCTGAGCCGAGGTTGGCGAGGATGTCGGCTTCTTCATTGCTTTCGCGGCCAATATGTCGCAGTTCGCAGCCGTCGAATTGGCCTTCCAGCTGGTTGTACAGCTCCCTGTATGCTATCATGTTGTCAGCGATGGCGTCGCATTGCTTCATTGTTTGCTGCACCACCATGTAGGAGTCGCCATAGATCATGAGGCGAGTGGCGCCGCAGTTCTTGGCCATCCGCATGCCGTGGATCAGTGCCTCGTACTCCGCCTCGTTGTTGGAGGGTGTTGGAAATTTCATCTGCAGCACGTACTTAAGCTTATCGCCTTTGGGTGATATGAGCACGACTCCCGCTCCGGCTGAATTGAATTTCTTGGATCCATCGAAGTACATGGTCCATGCAGTCGATAAATCAGGCTCGTCTGGTAGCTGCGCTTCTATCCACTCTGTGGTGAACTCCGGGAGGACCTGAGCCTTGATTACCTTCGGGTGCGCGTACTTCAGCCCCCACGGCCCTAACTCAACAACCCACTTGGCGACTCGCCCTGTCGCGGATGGATTAGTGAGGATGTCTGATAGGGCGGAGGAGCTTACCACCGTTATCGGGTGCTCGGAGAAGTAGTGTACCACCTTCCTTGACGTCATGAAGACGGCGTATGCCAGCTTCTGGTAGTGCGGGTACCTCTGCTTTGACTCTGTTAATACCTCGCTGAGGTAATACACGGGCCGTTGGACGGGATGAGCCCTTCCTTCTTCCTCCCGTTCGACTACGAGAACGGTACTGACCACTCTGTTCGTGGCTGCCACGTAAAGGTACAGTGGTTCATTCTCCTGGGGTGCTACCAGTACTGGAGGGGTTGTCAGGGTCTTCTTCAGCCTGTCAAAGGCATCCTGTGCTTCCTCCGTCCACTCGAATTTGTCCGCCTTTTTCATCAGCTGGTAGAAGGGCAGGGCCTTTTCTCCCAGCTTACTTATGAATCGACTGAGTGCTGCGACTCTGCCGGCTAGACTTTGTACGTCATGAAGTTTTGTTGGTGCAGGCATGTCGAGTATATTTTGCACTTTTTCTGGATTTGCTTCGATTCCTCTTGCAGAGACAAGGTACCCCAGTAGCTCTCCGGCTGGGACGCCGAAAACGCACTTGTCTGGGTTCAGCTTGATCTGGTACTTGTCGAGTGCCTCGAAGACCTTGCGGAGGTCATCGATGAGGGTGTCCTCTTTGCGGGTGGTGATAACGATATCGTCGACGTAGACTTGGACCACCTTCCCGATAAGCTTCTTCAGGCAGGCTTGCATTGTACGCTGGTACGTGGCTCCAGCGTTTTTCAACCCGAAGGGCATCATGGTGTAGCAGAACACACCGTGTGGTGTGATAAACGGCGTCTTCTCTTGGTCTTCGACTGCCATCTTGATCTGCTGGTATCCTGAGTAGGCATCCAGGAAGGACAGGCGTGCGCAGCCCGCAGTCGAGTCGACGATCTGATCAATCCGCGGGAGCGGAAAGTGATCCTTGGGGCAACATTTGTTGATGGCGGTGAAGTCGACGCACATGCGGAGTTTCTTCGTCTTCTTCTTTTCCACCAGTACTGGGTTTGCTACCCACTCTGACTTCTTGATTTCTTTAATAAAACCGGCATGGAGCAGCCGGTCGATCTCCAAACTGATCGCGTCTCTCTTTGGACCCGAAAAGCGCCTCATGGTTTGCTTGACAGGTCTGGCGTCCTTGCGAACGTGTAATCGGTGCTCGGCGAGTTCTCTTGGTATGCCTGGCATATCAGAAGGTTGCCAGGCGAATATCTTCCAGTTTTCGCGCAGGAGCTCGACGAGCGCGCTTTCCTATGCGCTGGTCAAACTTGATGACACCCGAACCACCTTGTCAGCGTCTGTCGGGTGTACCTGGTGGGCCCTGGTATCGTCGCTGGTGTTGAACGCCGAGTCCTTGGATGATTTCTTCTTTGGGGGGAAGAGGGTCTTGTCGTTGTCGACTGCCAGCATCTCCAGGTGATCGTCCATCCCAAAGAACTCAGAGATCCTGTTGAACTCGCTGTCGAGGTCAGGGCTCGGCAAATCCCAAGGTCGAATACCCCGGGTTGATTGAAGGAGAAAGAAAGAGATCAGGCTGGTGAACACGACGGCTAACAGGGGGCGATTTTACCCAGGTTCGGCCCCTCGAGTTGAGGTAAAGACCTACTCCTGCTTGTCTGGAATTATTGATTGGTGGCTACAATGCGATGTTCAATGATTCGATGCCCTAGACGGCGCACCCTCCCGGCCTTTATACTACAGGCCGGGTCTCGGGTGGACGGTGCGGATTGCACGTACAAGATAAGGAAAGCATCACCGACCTAAGTCGACTACTTGTGCCACACGGTGTCCTTCTTGGGCTTCGCTGGGCCTTCATTGGCGTGACCCAGGTACCACCACCGTGGGGGACCCGAAAGGCAGCCCCACGACAGTAGCCCCCGAGTGCTCAGTCGAATCGTAGAGTCGGGTGGAGGACTCCCCCTTTCAGGGCACGCCACATGGAATCGTCAAAGCTTGCTCCGAGTGAGCTTGTCTTGATTCTTCGGGTGCACCGACTTGATCTTTCGGAGTCGCAGCGTTTCGACTGCCCTTGTTCACAATCATCGGGTGCGCGAACAGCGCTCCCGATGAGAGTAGCCCCCGAGATTAAGCTGAATTGCTTGCAATTGAGATTAAACTCAAATTTTCCTCAGTCGAAAAGCCCGCTCCCGATGGGAGTAAACAGATGACTCGAATTTGTCCGAGTCGAAACTGTCCTTGCTCGACTTACTCTTCACTCAGCCTTGATGGCCTACTAGTCATAACATCAGCTTTTTTTTTTTAAAAGCTTACTTCGTCTTACTCCACTCGAACGTTTTGTTCGAACGTACTTGGTTCAGTCGAATGACTGTCGAATGCTCAGCCAATTGCTTGGCTTACTTGACACACTTCCATGATGACGTCAGGGATGACGCTTTTGATGACACGACCCGACACGCTCTGCGCCCGACGGGACGTGACGATGGTGGGCCCTCTGTCATAGCGGCGACCGCTGAATATGGACCGTTGGGCGCGAAAACTCCGCGGCGTGATGATGATGCTTCGGTTCCCGTGCGTAGTGGAGCACGACCAATGTGTCCTTCGCGTGACACGTGGACGGCAGGATCCTTGCGGCGCCTTGCAGCTCCGCGATTGACGGCCAAAATGAACTGCCCCGCGGTATATAATTTTCACCGCGGCGCAGGGGCAGTTCACCAAGCCTCATTCTTCTCCCTTGCCGCCAGTTCTTGCCGTCGCTGTTCCTCGCGAAAAAGCTTCCAAAAATCCTCCCCTTTCCCCTCCGGCGACATGGGCCACAAGAGAGTTAAGGGTACTGAGAGCTCCTCCGCCGCCGGCGACGACGCCGGGATGAAGAAGGTTGAAGGCGACTGGGGCAAATCCTCAGTCAGAGCGGCGGATCTCGACAACCTCCGCCAGCAGGGGCTGCTGCCGCCGGAGAGCACGGCGACGACGCGGGCGCCCGGTAATGATACCATCCCTGCTCCCCGCAATGGGGAACGCGTCTGCTTCGTGGAGTTTCTTCCACGGGGATTCGGGTTCCCCCTTCATGATTTTGTCCGTGGGCTTCTGTACGCCTATGGGATTCAGATCCACGATCTGACTCCCAACAGCGTCTTAAGCATCACGAGCTTTATCGTGTTGTGCGAATGCTTTCTGGGGATCGCACCCCACTGGGCACTTTGGAAGTCGCTCTTCCAGGTGCGCCGGATGGTGGGTAAGTCGAAAGAGGCATTCCCAGTCGGCGGTTTTGGCATCCAGCTTCGTGGCGACACGGTCTTCTTCCATTTGAAGAAGTCCGACTCCGTGCAAAACTGGAGAAAGAAGTGGTTCTACGTCAAGTGGAACCAAGCCGGGCTCCCCGACTTCGCCGCTGATCGGCCCTTGAGGAAAACCAATGCCTGGTCGCATCCCCTGTCGGCGGAGGATAAGGAGTCGATCAAACCGCTGATGTCATTGCTTCGCGGGTTGTTGAAGTCGATGGGACGCGAAGCGGGCGGGATCCAGCTGATCGCCATGTTCCATAGGCTGAGGGTACAGCCGCTTCAACAACGCCCTCTCCCGATGTGGGAAATGGCAGTCGACCCGGCGGTTGACGATGCGCAGGTCGCGATCAAGGTGAGGAATATCACCAGTCTGCGGGTCGCCGACCCGTGCAACGTGACTTGCCCAGTCGTGCCGTTCAGCTCGACGAATCCGATCCCGGAGGTAATTGTTTGAATCTTGATTTCTTCTTTGTGTGTCATTCGACTGTCTTTTTTCTGATTTTCCGACTGTTGCTTTCTGCTCTTCAGGATCGTAAGAACTACGTGAGCCTTCCTCCGTTGATGGAGAATGGCGCTCACGATGAAGCCGCAATCGTTGCCGAGCAGGACGGCGATGAAGAGAGTCCTCCACCTGCCTACTCGCGTAGCGAGGAAGTGGAGGAGGAAGAAGAGGAGGACACGGCTCCACCCGCGAAGCTGCGTAAGCAGAAGAACGTCGACTTCACCGCGGCGACGTCTCCCTTGAAGGAGGCGGCGGAGGAGAAGGACTCTAGCGGATCTTCTTCAGTGCCGAAGGAGCCGGTGAACCCGCTGATAGCGACTCCGCTGGACTCCGCGCCTCCCGCAGGGTTTTGGAGGATGCCAACTCCTTCCATGAGCAGCAATGGTGAAGATGCTGACAGGTAAGCTTTCTGCGACTGAACCTTTCTGATTCGCTTCTTCTTTCTGTTCCTTGGGTGTTTTCTGAATCTTTTGTAAGCAGCCACCAAGGTGGTAATTGTAATGTCCCGGGGTTTTCCCCAAATTAGATTTTGCTTGTTTTTCTTTTTGCATCATCATGACATCAGCATCATGCGCATTGCATTTTTGACAACAAAAATTATTTTATTAAATCCTATTTTATTTTTCTAAAATTGTCGGAAAATATTTTAACCGAGACAGTCGTCTCCGTTTTCGAAAATTAATTTGCCAAATTAAATTTTGCAAAAGAAAATAAATGTTTTTGAGTTAGAGAGAGAGCAGCCCAAAAACCTGGCCCAAGCCCACCTAAACCCAAACCCTAGGGTTTGCCCTAGTTTCCCCCTGGCAGTTTTGTTTTCCCACCCCCTGGGTTTTTGCAGCCACCCTCCTCTCTTTTTGCGTTTTCGCGATCGTGCCCTTCCACCTCTGCCTTTTTCCTTTTCCCCCTTTTTTCCCTTTTTCTTCTTTTCTTTTTCCCTTCCTTTTTTTTTTCCAACCCGCATCTCTCTCCCGCATCCCCTTTCCTCCTCCACCCGCAAGCTCCACCCCTCCACCAGTGCCGTCGTCGACCTCCTCCTTCCTCCCTGCACTCCACCGTCGCCTTCCTCCGGCCACGCCCCGGCCCGCCCCCTGCTTCTCCATCTCGCGGCCGACCTCGAGCACCCCCGCATCCGGCCGTCTCCCGCGCCTCCCCGCCGCGCTATGGACGACCTCGCTCGCGTCTTCCTCCTCCCGGCCTCCCTCCAGCACGCCTCCGGCCGAGCTGCGCCGCGCGTCGATCTCCTCCTGCCGATGCGCCCTTACCTTGCCTTGCCGAGCTCCGCCATGGCTGGACTCGTGCTCCTCCAGCCCGTGGTCGACGCCCGCGTCCCAGGCCACGCCGCTCCCCATCGCCCCCGACGTTCCCTGCAGCCACGGCCGAGGCGCCACCTCCCAGCTCCCTCCACCTACTCCTGGCCGACCCGTCTCACACCTGCTTTCCCCGTGCCTCCTGCCTCCTCGTCTCCGGCGCCCACATAGTGTTCGGTGGATTGCCCGCAAGGACCTTGTGCCCTTTTGCCGCGGCTTTTCCCGTTCCCGACGTGTTTCCCGTTCCCGTCCTGTTTCCGTCTTCGTGCTGCCCGTCCCCGTGTTCCGGTTCCCCGATGCCTCCGTGAAGCCGTTTCCCGATGGGTTCCCGTTCTCCGTTCCACGTCGTGAAGCGCCTCGTTCCCGTCGTGAAGTGACCCCCGATTCCGTTCCCCGATCCCGTTCCCATCGTGAACCCGAGTTCTCCGTTTTCGTCTCCGGTGCCGTGCAACGACAAGGTCGACGACCGTGGATACGACGAGTTCTTCTTCCACGACAACCGAAGATGGATACGACAAGATCTTCCCCGACCGGAACCCGTCAAGTGCTCCGATGCCGTGAACCCCGAAGACCGAGTACCCCGACCACCGCGGACCCCGACGACCCCGAAGCCCGGAACGCCAAGGTCTGCAACGACGACGACCCGACTGCGACTACCTCCCCGACAACGTCTACCTCGACTACTTCGACTCCGGACGAACGTCTACCTCGACTACTTCGACTCCGGATGGAACGACTACTTCGACTACTTCGACTACGACGACTACATCGACTACTACCTCTCCGATCCGAAGACGGTGGCTCCCGAAACCGAAGTTCCTCGTTTCCGATGTGCGACCCCAACCCTAAACCCCTATATGACATATATATATGCGATATCTTATAAAATCATGCATGCTTAATTAACCTCGCACCTTTATCCATTTAGTGAAATTAAATCAACTAAATTATGGGGTTTTGTCCGGTGCATCTATATGTCGCACCGATCCCATTTAAAATGCTTTGCCATGTGTTAGGGAATAAAATTGAATCACATTTATTTTGTCATGCATCATGTCATCAACATGCCGCTTCTTTTGCCATAGAAGTAAAATGCATCTTTTCCGCTTCCAGTGTTCGTTGCTTCTTCGGGAATAGGACGTTGAGTTGATGTGAGCAACGACAAGTTCTGCTACCTCTACCGGATTGCAGGCAAGTGATACTCCCTTGCTATCTTTGCTTGTTTTCTGTCTCTCACTCGTCCTATCTTTTGTTCCTTGCTAGCCTTATGTCACGATGCTTGTGTCTCGATCCTATATGCATGTTTACCTGGCAGCCATGATATAGCCACACCTCCACATCCTATTACCATGTTGCTTGTTTACCTTGTTAGCCTTGCGAGTCGTAGTGCATGCTTAGGTGCTTTGCTTGAGTCATGTTCTCTTTGCCTAGTCTTGTTGTTAATATGATAGCTAGGCTTAACTAAAATGGTAATCTTTAATTTCTGTTGCGATGGGATAACTTATTAAAGATAAGGCACCGGCGGAAGGCCAATCGTGGTGATTTGTTCTGCTAGTGTCGCCTAGGACCCGAGTTCTTTTCCGCTGATCCAAGACTGAGCGCACTAACCACATGTGGGAGTTCTATGGGCCTCCCCGCAATCTATTACCGGATCCTCAAACCTGTCCAGGAGCCACAACTTAGTTCGGGTGTTTCCATTTGCGCGCATATTACGATGATGAAGATGAGAAGGTAAGATGATGATGGATACGTGGTTACTTACGGTAGGGTTGCGGCACGTGGCGTTTATCGCATGTGGAAGGAGGGGCAATCATATGAGTGTTCCCTCCCGAAGCCGTCCACGCAACGGTTAGGCCCACCTCGAAGCTTCGGCCGGACTCTCAAGGTGGATCAGTCCTAGCTAGGTGGCTCCCTGGACTTGTTTGTATTGAAGGGAAGTATTGCGTCGAAACCTCCACCGGTACACCTCTAAGCGAGAGTTTCGATGCGTGTGGGTTCATTGGTGCATCCCTGCAGGGTTAAATCTTTTCGAAAAGCCGTGTCCGCGGTTATGGACGACTTGGTGAAATGCGCTGGCTAAAAAGATCATAGACAACTTGCACCTTATGATGATAATAACTTGACTAGTAAGATAGATGACTTGAATAATAAACCTTAAAACTTGTCCACCGTGTGAGTGCCCGGACTTCTTCCTCGTGGGTTGAGGATACGAGGGAGTCGTTTTAGGGCGGGTTTGTTTGGTGTGTAGTATAGTTGGCTCCTCATGCGCTCTCTTACCTTGTCTCTGATAGACGAAAGTGGTAGCGTGTCTCTATAAGTTGTTAGTGCTGCTTGCCGCCGCCTCAATCGCTAACCCTCTTTCCCCGGAATTCCAGCTTTGATATCTTGTGAGTATTACTTGCCAGTACTGTTTATAGTACTGACCCCTTCGGGTCTGCTATTCCACATGCAGCCAACAGGTTTGAAGTGTGACGACGTTAGCTTGGGAATCCCTCCGGCTTGGCCTGGGCAGGGATATGGTGCCTTTGCTTATCTTCAGGACTCTTAGTCCAATTTGTATCTTGTCCGTAGCCGGACGCTACCCGCTTCCGTTGTTATTTGGATCTTTGTATTGTATCTTTGGTTCTTGACTCGGTGAGTCGTTGTATGTATGTTCTTTTGTGGGTTCCATCGAGAACTGTTGTAATGTTATCACAATTCCACCCGCATAACGTGTGTGTTGCGACGTGCACATTATGCCTGGTGGGCGTCCTTTAGGATCGTTATTATGCGGATTTGGCGGAAATCGCTAAGTCTACATAGTACCGATCTTGGGGCGTTACAGTAATGTCCATGTTTCGCCTCGTGAGGAGGAACACCAGTCTGCTGCCCCGGAGCATGCGATTGGTACAACTGAAGAGGCGCCGCAGGCGAACAACCCTCCGGTGCTGGACCCTTCGACGGCCACCCGGCCGGATGGTGCCGCTGATGCGACTGCCGTGGATGCTGATCTGACCCAGCATGTAAGTATCTTCTTTCTTATCTTGCAAATTCTTGTATCGGGTGCGCGAACAGCGCTCCCGATGGGAGTAGCCCCCGAAGATGTGCGTGACTAGAATAGTCGGGTACAGATTTATACTTCTTTTTCCGCAGCCTGTCTATCGTCAGCAGATGGAAACGGCCACCCGCTTCATTCGTCTGGAACAGGAGGCTAGTCAACTTCGTGCTGCGCTTGAGCAGTCGAAGAGTAAGTATCTCTTGTCAAGTCTTTTGAACCTTCTTCGACTGTATGCAATTCTGAACTTTTGCTCGGGTGTTCTGCAGAAGACAACCAAGGTTTGGCGAAGCGGGTCCAGCAACTGGAGAAGTCGCTTGAGACCCAAACTGAGGCAGAAAAGGTTCAGGTCGAACGCCTGATTAGCATTGCCACAGTCCTTGGTGGTAAGTTCTCGGCTGATAGAAGCCTACTTCTCGGTTTGGAAAAAAAAACCTACTTTTGCCTTTATTGCCTGCAAGTAACCTTACTATTCGCGTTGTAGGTGTTGGTGGTGGTGCTCCCCCTGAAGGGACGTCCAGCGCGAATACCACCTTGTCGGCGGCAGTCGACCTCTGCAACCGGGTTTGCGCGTGCGCTGTGAAGAAGTCCTCGAGCGCCCTGGCCAACATCTATCAAGGTGTTTTCCCTGGTCAGGCTGCGCCTAAGGAGGCTGACAAGCTGGCGGCTCCATTTGCTGA
The DNA here is from genome assembly GCA_012064385.1 of Puccinellia tenuiflora. NCBI lineage: Eukaryota > Viridiplantae > Streptophyta > Magnoliopsida > Poales > Poaceae > Puccinellia > Puccinellia tenuiflora. The sequence continues at coordinate 182,736 of QRDG01000626.1, read as the reverse complement.
GGCGAATGTGATGGCCAACTACACCCGCACCCAGACGGTACGCGGCTCCGAGCTCACCTTCCGTCTGTTACTCGGTCACGGGATCTCGGGTGACTTTGAGGCGGCTGTGCGCGACTTCCCTCGAAGGCCCGATGGAAAGTCCAAATCCCTGGCCAGTGTCAAGGACAAGGCGACTAAGTTAGCTGGAAAGCTGATTGACACCTTTGAGAGGAAGCTTGCGGAGTCAGCCGCCAAAAAAGGCCGCACACCGTCGGGTTCTGCCATGTAGTGTTGTAGTAGGGGTCTTCTTTTGTCTTTTGTAATGAAACTCGATGAAATCAATGGATATGCTGATTCTGTCATGCGACTGTGCTTTTGTCTAGTCTTGCTGTTGAAAATAGTGCTCTCTGATGTTCTTTAAATTGACAGCCTGACGGAAGTGCTCTTCCTGAAGTCGCGGAAGATATCCGTGCGTACTGGGATGAGGGCACCTCTTCGGCTGCACCTGCGTCTTCGCGTTGTACGACTTCTCCAGCTCCCGCGCGTAGCGCGAACGACCAGCGAGTGTTTGGCTTCATGAAGAGCAAAATTGGAGAACTTGAGTCGAAGTTGCGGATAGCGAACATTGATCTTGAGCGTCTGAAATTGCGCTCGAGTGGGGAGTTCAATCCACGCGAGCGATTCATTCTTGAGCAGACGGATCTCATCTGTCGTCAGTTGCAAGGTTGGATTCTGCCCGCCTCCTGTTATACATTTATGCTTGTGCTATGCTGAATTTTCCTCGTTGATGCAGTTGTGAACTCCGACTGGCGGGCCGAAGATGCTCGAGTGAACGAGCGCGTGGATAGTGAGGCCACCGGCACTTCAGTCGAAGCCCGGCAATTCTGGGTTCATAAGCAGGAGGGCCGCATACTTGCTCGGATGCTGGATCGCACCTGGCGGGCTGCCATTGCCCTGGAGGGTTGTCGGAAGACTCTTGCGCAGATCAACAGGGTATTCTTCCCGCTCGACGAGCAGCCGACTGGGTTGCCCGCTCTGTTGGGTAAATTCCGCCGTGCTACGGCGTTGAAGGAGATTGTCTTCGGTCAGCTTGTCGCCGGGGCAAATGTAGCATTCGCGTACATGCGAATGCATCGAAGCCATGTTCCTCTGCTTGGCATTCTTGGCGGCCTGCCAAGGGATTCAGACTATGCGGAGTCTTACGCTGCGGCGCGTCGTGCGATGGAGCAGGTCATGCACCGTACTGAAGAACTCGTCGGTCCCTTGGACGAGCCGAAGGAGGAAGCTGCCGACTGAGGATGTGAAAAAGCCTTTAGTGTAGAATGTTAGCTTGTAACATAAATATATGTATGCATGTAAATATGCTGATACGGGGTTAATCCCTAAGTATATGAAAACGTTGTGTCGTGAACTCATAACCCGTGTGGAGCAGCCCCCGAGTGTGTCGGGTGGCGTCCTTGGTGAGCAAGAGTGCGAACTGAACGTTATGTCTTAGGCCTTGACAGCGCAGCCCCCGAGTGCGTCGGGTGATGGCCTAGGCTTTCGAGTTAGACCTGTGCGGCGCAGCCCCCGAGTGCGTCGGGTGGCAGCCTAGGTTTTCAAGTAGGACCTGTACGGCGCGAGCCCCCGAGTGCGTCGGGTGGCGGCCGAAGATTTTTGGGTGATGCCTGTTAGGCGCAGCCCCCGAGTGATTCGAGTGGTGGCCTAGGCTAACTTTAGACCTGTACAGCGCAAGCCCCCGAGTGCGTCGAGTGGCGGCCGAGGATTTTTGGGTGATGCCTGTTAGGCGCAGCCCCCGAGTGATTCGGGTGGCGGCCTAGGCTAACTTTAGACCTGTACAGCGCAAGCCCCCGAGTGCGTCGAGTGGCGGCCGAGGATTTTTGGGTGATGCCTGTTAGGCGCAGCCCCCGAGTGATTCGAGTGGCGGCCTAGGCTAACTTTAGACCTGTACAGCGCAAGCCCCCGAGTGCGTCGAGTGGCGGCCGAGGATTTTTGGGTGATGCCCGTTAGGCGCAGCCCCCGAGTGATTCGAGTGGCGGCCTAGGCTAACTTTAGACCTGTACAGCGCAAGCCCCCGAGTGCGTCGAGTGGCGGCCGAGGATTTTTGGGTGATGCCTGTTAGGCGCAGCCCCCGAGTGATTCGAGTGGCGGCCTAGGCTAACTTTAGACCTGTACAGCGCAAGCCCCCGAGTGCGTCGAGTGGCGGCCGAGGATTTTGGGTGATGCCTGTTAGGCGCAGCCCCCGAGTGATTCGAGTGGCGGCCTAGGCTAACTTTAGACCTGTACAGCGCAAGCCCCCGAGTGCGTCGAGTGGCGGCCGAGGATTTTTGGGTGATGCCCGTTAGGCGCAGCCCCCGAGTGATTCGAGTGGCGGCCTAGGTTTTCAAAGGAGAGGGTGACACAAAATTTCTTTAATCATCTTTATTTATTCTCGCAAACAGGCCGCCTCATTAAAACCCTTCCAGTCCCCTTAGGTACCCTGGCGAGGGAAAGAGTGCGTAAGAAACCTGCTGCTACTTTGAGTTTACAGTGTAGGGTACATCAGGCGTAGAAGCGGCGTAGCTGTGCCACGTTCCACGGGTTACTGCAAACTGTTCCTGTGGCTTGGTCCTTCAGGCGATATGCTCCATTGCCGATTGCTTCTGTCACAATGTACGGGCCTTCCCATGGGGAGGCGAGCTTGTGCACTTTCTTCTGCTTGAGTCGAAGGACCAGGTCGCCTGGGACAAAAGCTCTGGGTCGCAGTCGTCGCCCGTGGTAGTTGCGCAGGTCCTGCTGGTACACTGCTGTGCGGCTGAGGGCGATGTCGCGTGCTTCATCTAGAGTGTCCATGTCATCTTCTAGTGCCTCTTCTGCGTCGGACTCGTCGTAGGCCACGACCCGTGGAGCGTCAAACTTAATGTCACAGGGTAAGACTGCTTCTGCGCCGTACACCATAAAGAACGGTGTGTATTGGGTGGATCTGTTCGGCGTGGTGCGTAGGCTCCATAGCACGCTTGGAAGTTCCTCTACCCAGGCTCCTGCAGCTCGTTTCAACGGCACTCGCAGACGCTTCTTTATCCCTTTGCTGACTAGGCCGTTGGCCCTTTCGACTTGTCCGTTAGACTGCGGGTGTGAGACGGATGCGTAGTTGAGCTTGATGCCTTGTTCCTCGCAGAAATCTCTGAACTCCTCGGCTGTAAAGTTCGTGCCGTTGTCGGTGATGATACCGTGGGGCACGCCAAATCTGAAGATGATGGACCTGATGAAGTTGACTGCTGAAGTTGCGGTTGAACTTGTGATTGGCACCGCCTCGATCCACTTCGTGAATTTATCGACTGCCACCAGGAGGTGCGTGTGCCCACCCGGGGAAGACTTCTTGAAGGGACCTACCATGTCGAGTCCCCACTGCGCGAACGGCCATGCAAGTGGGATGGTTTTCAATGCTGATGCAGGTGCGTGAGGTTTGTTGGCGAACTCTTGGCAGCCGACGCACCTTTTTACGAGCTCGACTGCGTCTTGCATTGCAGTGGGCCAGTAGAACCCTGCTCGCAAGGCCTTGGCAACCAGTGCTCGACTGCTTGCATGATGCCCGCAGATTCCGGCGTGGATGTCGAGTAGAATAGCTTGGCCGTCAGATGGATCAATGCACCTTTGGAGTACGCCTGAGATGCTTCGCTTGTAAAGCTCGCCCTTGATGATGGTGAAGCCCTTCGAGCGGCGGACAATGCGCCTTGCTTCGACTGGGTTCTCTGGCAGCCGCTGATGCAGCATGTAGGCCAGATACGGGCTTGTCCATGTGGGTTCGACCAGCATGATCTCCATGGGCTCCTTCTCCGTGCTTTGCGGGTTGGCGGTAGTTGTTGTCGATGCAGGGGGTTCTGGCGGGGGCCGGACCCTGATAGAGCGCTGCGTGATGCACTCGAGGAAGACTCCGGGTGGAACCGGAGCTCGATTTGAGCCGAGGTTGGCGAGGATGTCGGCTTCTTCATTGCTTTCGCGGCCAATGTGTCGCAGTTCGCAGCCGTCGAATTGGCCTTCCAGCTGGTTGTACAGCTCCCTGTATGCTATCATGTTGTCAGCGATGGCGTCGCATTGCTTCATTGTTTGCTGCACCACCAGGTAGGAGTCGCCATAGATCATGAGGCGAGTGGCGCCGCAGTTCTTGGCCATCCGCATGCCGTGGATCAGTGCCTCGTACTCCGCCTCGTTGTTGGAGGGTGTTGGAAATTTCATCTGCAGCACGTACTTAAGCTTATCGCCTTTGGGTGATATGAGCACGACTCCCGCTCCGGCTGACTTGAATTTCTTGGATCCATCGAAGTACATGGTCCATGCAGTCGATAAATCAGGCTCGTCTGGTAGCTGCGCTTCTATCCACTCTGTGGTGAACTCCGGGAGGACCTGAGCCTTGATTGCCTTCGGGTGCACGTACTTCAGCCCCCATGGCCCTAACTCGACAACCCACTTGGCGACTCGCCCTGTCGCGGATGGATTAGTGAGGATGTCTGATAGGGCGGAGGAGCTTACCACCGTTATCGGGTGCTCGGAGAAGTAGTGTACCACCTTCCTTGACGTCATGAAGACGGCGTATGCCAGCTTCTGGTAGTGCGGGTACCTCTGCTTTGACTCTGTCAATACCTCGCTGAGGTAATATACGGGCCGTTGGACGGGATGAGCCCTTCCTTCTTCCTCCCGTTCGACTACGAGAACGGTACTGACCACTCTGTTCGTGGCTGCCACGTAAAGGTACAGTGGTTCATTCTCCTGGGGTGCTACCAGTACTGGAGGGGTTGTTAGGGTCTTCTTCAGCCTGTCAAAGGCATCCTGTGCTTCCTCCGTCCACTCGAATTTGTCCGCCTTTTTCATCAGCTGGTAGAAGGGCAGGGCCTTTTCTCCCAGCTTACTTATGAATCGACTGAGTGCTGCGACTCTGCCGGCTAGACTTTGTACGTCATGGAGTTTTGTTGGTGCAGGCATGTCGAGTATATTTTGCACCTTTTCTGGATTTGCTTCGATTCCTCTCGCAGAGACAAGGTACCCCAGTAGCTCTCCGGCTGGGACGCCGAAAACGCACTTGTCTGGGTTCAGCTTGATCTGGTACTTGTCGAGTGCCTCGAAGACCTTGCGGAGGTCGTCGATGAGGGTGTCCTCTTTGCGGGTGGTGATGACGATATCGTCGACGTAGACTTGGACCACCTTCCCGATAAGCTTCTTCAGGCAGGCTTGCATTGTACGCTGGTACGTGGCCCCAGCGTTTTTCAACCCGAAGGGCATCATGGTGTAGCAGAACACACCGTGTGGTGTGATAAACGCCGTCTTCTCTTGGTCTTCGACTGCCATCTTGATCTGCTGGTAGCCTGAGTAGGCATCCAGGAAGGACAGGCGTGCGCAGCCCGCAGTCGAGTCGACGATCTGATCAATCCGCGGGAGCGGAAAGTGATCCTTGGGGCAACATTTGTTGATGGCGGTGAAGTCGACGCACATGCGGAGTTTCTTCGTCTTCTTCTTTTCCACCAGTACTGGGTTTGCTACCCACTCTGACTTCTTGATTTCTTTAATAAAACCGGCATGGAGCAGCCGGTCGATCTCCAAACTGATCGCGTCTCTCTTTGGACCCGAAAAGCGCCTCATGGTTTGCTTGACAGGTCTGGCGTCCTTGTGAACGTGTAATCGGTGCTCGGCGAGTTCTCTTGGTATGCCTGGCATATCAGAAGGTTGCCAGGCGAATATCTTCCAGTTTTCGCGCAGGAACTCGACGAGCGCGCTTTCCTATGCGCTGGTCAAGCTTGATGACACCCGAACCACCTTGTCAGCATCTGTCGGGTGTACCTGGTGGGCCCTGGTATCGTCGCTGGTGTTGAACGCCGAGTCCTTGGATGATTTCTTCTTTGGGGGGAAGAGGGTCTTGTCGTTGTCGACTGCCAACATCTCCAGGTGATCGTCCATCCCAAAGAACTCAGAGATCCTGCTGAACTCGCGGTCGCAGCTGTCGGACCGGTCGAAGTCGCCTCTCACCGTGATGACACCCTTGGGTCCAGGCATCTTGAGCATGAGGTAGGCGTAGTGGGGTATCGCCATGAACCTTGCAAAAGTTGGACGCCCGAGGATGGCGTGGTACTGTGATTTCCAGTCGACCACCTCGAAGTCGATTGCCTCCCTCCGGAAGTTGTCGGGTGTGCCGAAGATCACGTCGAGTGTGATTACTCCCATGGGCGTAACTGCTTGCCCTGGTACTATACCGTGAAAGGTATTAGATGACGGCGTCAGGTTGGAAGTTGACCTGTTCATGCGCCTGAGGGTGTCAGCGAAAAGAATGTTGATTCCGCTGCCTCCATCCATGAACACCTTTTTCAAGGTGTACTCCCCGATCTGAGCTTCGACTACTAGAGCGGCGTGCCCGGGCCGTGGTATTGCCGGCGGGTGATCAGCCCTGGAGAAGGTGATGTCTGTCTCTGATCCTCTCAGGTACTCGGGTACTGCGGGTGGATTGGTGATTGCCTGAAAGACTTGGCGAGTAATGAGCTTCTGGGTCCTGTTGGAAGGACGCCCCTTCTGTATCATGTTCATCTGCCCTCGTGGTGCTGGGAACACGTTGGCAGGGTCCTGTTGCTGCGGTTGCTGCTGCTGCTGTTGCGGCTGCTGCGGTTGTTGCGGCGGGTAGTAAGCCAGTGCTGCTTGCGCTGGGTTGGCGAGTGACGGAGCTGGTGGTGCGTTGATTGCCAGCTGTCCCGCGACTGGTTGTCCCGCGGGTGATGCTTGATGAACCTGCTGCCCGTCCGTAGCAAGTACGCGCGTGAAGGCCCTGGCCAGCCGTTGCGCCTTCTTGCAGTCCTTCAACAGGTGTCGGGATCCCCACTTGCCTGTTTCTGGGTCCTTGAACATATGGTGCCTGCAGGGTTGCTCTAGCTCTTCCTCATCCGTGAGTATGCGTCTGCGCCACTCGCGCTTGCGACTTCCATCTCCGCGGTAGCCGCTGCCACCACCTTGGTTGTATCCTCTATCATTGCCACCGCCTTGGCTATATCCTCTATCATTGCCACCGCCTTGGCTATATCCTCTATCATTGCCACCGCCTTGGCTATATCCTCTATCATTCTCACGGGGGGTTTCGAATCCCGCCGCTACTAACTCTATTGAGTCGTGGCCGATAAAGCGTGGTTTCTTTTTCAGTCGACCCTCTCGCCAGTTGCTGGGTTGGGGATCTGGCATTGAGTCGCGGACGGAGTCTTCTCCATCTGCCCATTGGTTGGCGATCTGCATAAGGTCTATCATATTCTTCGGCCTGAGCCTACCAAGTTCTTCGCGAAGGTCGCGGCGGGTGAGGCCGTAGATGAATGCATCCATGACTCTGTCCTCTGAGGTGGCTCCATCCATGGTGTTGCGGAGCAGGGTCCACCGTTGGATGTACGAACGGAGTCGCTCCTCATGGCCCTGTTTGCAAGCTTGGAGCTCGATGAGGGTGGTTGGCCTGGCGTAAGTTCCCAGGAAACCTTTTATGAATGCAGTCCTGAATTCCTCCCAAGTCCTGAAGGCATCCTTCGGCTGCGTGTTGAGCCACCCGCGGGCGGACCCCGTGAGCATCAGCTGGATGTACTGCATGGCGGTAGTCGAATTACCACCTTGGCAGCTGCATGCGATGAGGTAGTCGTCCAGCCAATCCTGCGGGTGCTGCTTTCCGTCGTACTTTTGTGTCTCCGCCGTCAGCTTGAAGCCTTTGGGCATCTTCGTGTCGCGAATATTTATACTGAAACACGGGGCTCCACGTGGCTCGTGGTCTTCATCATCGTCGAGTAGTCCTGCTTCTCGCAGTCGACGGGCACGGTCTATCCTTCTCTGTGTGACGACGTTGCGGCCATCCTCGCCGGGCTGCAGTTGTCGCAGTCGAATCGGTTCCCGATCTGCCGCTGGTGCGACTCCACGGTCACGACGTCCTCGTTCCTCGTACATCCCTTCGACTGGTTCTCCCCTTGACAAGGCTTCCTCGACTTGCCTCAAGGCTTGGATCTGCTGCCTGTGTACGCGGGCGTTGGCGCTTCCTTCCGGCGGCTGCATGACCCGCAAATAGGTCTCGACTCCCATAAGCGCAGAGGCGGGTGTTCTGGGGATGGGTATTCCGTCCTCGTCTTCCAAGAAAGATGACTCCAAGTTGCGGGTGAGGTGGATGCGATCGGCCTCGTGCACCCGCGGCATGCGAGTTCTGTGCCTTCCTTCTTGATTGACTTCTTCTGATCCAGACATGAACGAGAGCGCTGCCCTCCTGGCACTCGACTCGTCGGCTAGCTCCTTGCGCCGGGCCAACTCGGCTTTATCCTGTTTGATTCGTTCGGCTTCCTTCCAGAGCAAGTACTGGACCGCCTGTCGATCTTCCTGTGGATCTTCCGGGGCAGGGAACGTGCCATCGTCCACGTGCTTCTGTGCCCTAATCGCCAGCTCCCGGGTGATGGTAAGTTTCGTCACCTTGTCTTGCAGGGTGACTTCCATGGGGTACACGGGTGCTGATGGACCGGCCATGTAGACTTGCGCGGGGTAGACCCGTCGAGTGGGGCTGATGCTCCCTGTCGTGCTTCCTTCATCTGAGCTGTACTCGTTGTCGAAGATCACAGCAACGTGGTGGGTACCACGGTCGCTGCTACTGGCGGCTGCGCGACGCGTAGATGCGATCGGCGCAATCGAAGCTGGTGCGGATCTTGGCTGGCGCCCGAACAGGTAGGTCGGAGTAGACTTGACTCGCCCCGTGGCCGCAAGCAGATGCGTTTTTCTTGGCAACCGCAGATGCGATCGCCGCAGTCGAAGTTGATGTAGTCGAAGTAGACGCAGTCGCCTTGACCGCGGTAGATGCGATCTTCGCGACGGGTGAAGCCATGGTCGGCGCAGTTGATGTAGACGCAGATGTCGATGTAGATGCGATCTCCGTAATCTTCACGGCGGGTGAGGTTGCGATCAGTGCAGCCGCCATGGATGCAGGCGCCTCCATTGAGCGCAGGGCGGCCTGCGTAGGGCGGAGGGTTCCGCGACTGTCCACCAGATAACGCAAACTACCAAAGGTAATCCACGTGCTCTGTTGGAATCCGGCGTAAGCCGAAAGATCCGCCGGCGAGTGCTCGACGTACTCGAGGAAGCCGGTGTAGATCGACTCCCTCGCGCTGATGGTGTTGTTGGTTGCGGGTGAGGCCGGCATGATCACGACTCCAGCGATCTGTTCTTTCCCACAGACGGCGCCAATTGACGAGCTTGTGACTCGGCAAATCCCTAGGTCGAATACCCCGGGTTGATTGAAGGAGAAAGAGAGAGATCAGGCTGGTGAACACGACGGCTAACAGGGGGCGATTTTACCCAGGTTCGGCCCCTCGAGTTGAGGTAAAGACCTACTCCTGCTTGTCTGGAATTATCGATTGGTGGCTACAATGCGATGTTCAATGATTCGATGCCCTAGACGGCGCACCCTCCCGGCCTTTATACTACAGGCCGGGTCTCGGGTGGACGGTGCGGATTGCACGTACAAGATAAGGAAAGCATCACCGACCTAAGTCGACTACTTGTGCCACACGGTGTCCTTCTTGGGCTTCGCTGGGCCTTCATTGGCGTGACCCAGGTACCACCACCGTGGGGGACCCGAAAGGTAGCCCCACGACACGCGCCGAGAAGGCCAAGAAGTCGACCAGCTCGCAGCCATAGATAGTTACTGTAGCGGTTCGGCGGAGCTTGTATAAAAACTTATCTGCTTATCACTTTTGTTAACTTGTAATGACTATTGGCCTAGGAGTCTCCATTGTATTCCTTTTTGCGCAATCTTGTGAGAATCTTTGTTTCCTCCGTCCAGCCCCCGAGTTCCTTTGCGGGGCTAGGGCGAAAGTGATGCCAATTCCATTGTTTTTCCTTATGTTTCTTGCTTTGCTTCGTGGGCAGGCTAGCCTTGCCAGTACTTCTCCATCCACTGCGACCGTTTCCGACCAAGTTTCTGGCTCTGAACCTACTGCGGTGACGCCGGGCACCCGCAATGCTGATGAGTACCGGTATTCGGTGCTGCAAACTCGATGCACTAGGCTGGAGCAGGACTTATGAGCCACTCGAGGTGTCCTCGCCATTTTACGGTCAAAGCACCCTCGCCCCCGCCGAACGAGAAGCTTTCTTGCTTCAAGAATTGGAGAGAGTGAATTCTGAACTGCTCTGTAAGTTATCCAAAAGCCCCCGAGCCGTCAAGTTGTCGATTTCTTCGCGTGTTCAGTTGCTATCTTCTTTTGACAGGTGCCCAACTGGATGCGCGGGCTGAAGCTGACCGAGTAAACAGCCGACTCTGGTGTGTTGCTGAGATAGTAGGGCGGGACACAACCTCCTTCTGGTCTGATAGCGCTCGGGGTCGCGTTCTGGTTCTGCTGCAGGACCGCGTGCAGCAGGTGGTTTCCTTTATTGGGTCTTGCAAGTCTGCCTTGTCGCTGGTGCACAAAAGCTCTGTTTCCTCTGGACGCGCAGCCGCGAGGACTTGGTGCTCTTCTGGCTAGTTTCTGCAATGGCGAGGCTACGTAAGGGTTTGTTCGCGCCCAACTGGTCAGTGTCGCCATCTATGCCTTGGCGTTTGTGCGTAGATGACACCCGTACATGTGCCTAACGGGGATAGATGAAATCCCTCCACAACCTGACGGCGCGCCTACGTCAATGGAGCACCATTACCAAGATGTGGAGGGTGTGGCTATTGGTTTGGTCGACAAACTGGAGCACGACACCGAGTTGCAGCTTGAGCATGTGACCTTGCAGGTTCTGAAAGCGGAGCCGAAGGACTAGCTGCGCCCTTGAGCAAGTACCTTGTAGAATATGAGTAGTTTGCTTCTATTTGGCGGTACGGCCCCTGTTTACCAGGTTCTCGTCCGCGTTTTATTTTGCTTTGGCCTTTACGGCGCAACCTCCGAGTATCGGGTGCCAATCTGAACTTTGTTTTCGTTGGCCTATACAACGCAGCCCCGAGTATTGGGTGCCACGGAGGCGATTTTCTTTTGTTTGGTCTAACTTAACAGCGCGGCCCCTGAGCATCGGGTGCTGTTCCGGAGTTTATTTTTCAGTTGGCCATAAAACGCAGCCCCCGAGTATCGGGTGCCACGGAGGCGGGTATTTTGGTGTGCAGTATATCGACTATGAAGATAGAGGAACATTGCACTTTTATTATAGGAGACATAGTCTCAAGGATTACGTCGGCGGCTGAAGAGCCTTATTATCAGTTGTGCTATGCATAAAAACGTCGTAGATGTGCAGTGTTCCACGGGTTGTGCGAGAGCTCTCCGTTTCTTGGATTCTTCAAGCGGTACGCTCCTCCGCCGATGACCTCAGTGATGATGAAGGGTCCCTCCCATGGGGAGGCGAGCTTATGAACCTTCTTTTGTTTGAGCCGGAGCACCAGGTGACCTACCACAAATGACCTGGTTCGCAGTCGACGGCTATGGTAGTTGCGCAAGTTTTGCTGGTATGTTGCGGTGCGGGCGAGTGCGATGTCTCGCGCCTCATCCAGCAAGTCGACGTCATCTTTGAGCGCTTCGTTGGCGTCATCTTCATCGTATGCCACAACACGAGGCGCGTCGAAGCGCGGGTCGTGAGGTAGGACTGCTTCTGCTCCATACACCATGAAGAATGGGGTGTACTGGGTTGATCTATTGGGCGTGGTGCGCAAACACCATAGGACAGCGGGTAACTACTCCACCCAGGCACCCGCCGTGCGCTTGAGTGGCACGAACAGGTGTTTTTGACACCGCTGCAGATGAGGCCGTTCGCTTTTTCCACCTGTCAATTGGACTGTGGATGTGCGACCGAGGCGTAATTGAGCTTGATGCCTTGTTCTTTGCAGAAGTCTTGGAACTCTTCAGCAGTGAAATTTGTTCCGTTATCGGTGATGATGCTGTGCGGCACACCGAAACGGAAGATGATGGACCTGATGAAGTTGACGGCAGTTGTTGCCGCTGCATTTGTGATTGGGACAACCTCTATCCACTTTGTGAACTTATCGACTGCCACCAGGAGGTGAGTGTGTCCACCACGAGCAGATTTCCTTAGTGGTCCGACCATATCGAGCCCCCACTGGGCGAACGGCCACGCCAGAGGGATTGTTTTCAGCTCCGAAGCAGGTGTGTGAGGCTTGGTGGCAAACTTCTGACAGCCGATGCATCGTCTGACGAAGTCCTTAGCATCATGGAGCGTTGTGGGCCAGTAGAACCCAGCTCGCAGGGCCTTGGCGACTAAGGCCCTGCTGCTGGCGTGGTGCCCACATGTGCCGGTGTGGATCTCAAGGAGGATAGCCTTACCATCCTCGGATGCGATGCACCTCTGGAGGATGCCTGATATGCTTCGCTTGTAAAGCTCTCCGTTGATTATTGTGAATGCTTTGGCACGGCGAGTGATGCGCCGTGCTTCGACTGTATCTGCTGGGAGTTCTTGTCATAGCATGTACACCAGGAATGGTTTCGTCCATATGGGCTCGACGAGGAACACTTCGACTGGGCGAGTTGCCGAGTCGGGTGCCTCAGAGCTCCAGGCGTCAACCTCGGGCGTCCCAATTGCTGGTGTAGAGGGAGCCGCAGGTCACGCCACCTTGATCAACCTTTTGTTTATATTTTCCAAGAAGACTCTAGGGGGCACCTTAGCTTTCAAGGACCCAATGTTTGCTAAGGTGTCCGCCTCTTCGTTGCTGTTGCGCCCGACATGACGGAGCTCGCAACCATCAAAGTTACCCTCCATGATGTTATACAGGTTCCTGTAGGCGATCATGTTGTCTGTTGCGGCATCGCACTCCTTCATGGTCTGCTGTACAACCAAGTTGGAGTCGCCGTAGATCATTAGGCGGTCGGCGCCGCATTCCTTAGCCATCTTCATCCCATGTATGAGAGCTTCATATTCGGCTTCGTGTTGGATGGTTTCTCAAAGTCCATCTGCAGGACGTAGCGCAGTTTGTCACCTTTCGGTGATATGAGGATAACGCCTGCGCCTGCTCCTTCGTTCCTCTTCGAGCCGTCGAAGTACATGGTCCAAGAGTTCGATGTATCAGGTACTGAGGGCAGCTGCATCTCCATCCATTCGGTGGTAAAGTCAGGTAAAGACCTGTGCCTTGATCGATGTTGGTTGTTTGTATGTTAGGTCCAAAGGACCTAATTCGATGCTCCATTTGGCTACCCTGCCGGTTGCCTTGGAGTTGTTCAGGATGTCGGCAAGTGGTGCCGCGCTCACTACCGTGATCGGGTGCTCTTGGAAATAATGTGCCACCTTTCGCGAAGTCATGAATACACCATAGGCAAGCTTCTGGTAGTGGAGGTATCTTTGCTTCGAGAGAGACAAGACCTCGTTGAGGTAATATATAGGCCTCTGCATTCCATGGGCTCTTCCTTCTTCTGCGCGTTCGAGCACTAGCACTGTACTGACCACTCGGTTCGTGGCAGCTATGTAGAGGTACAATGGCTCCTTCTCCTGAGGAGCAACCAGGATTGGTGGAGTCGACAGCATGCGCTTGAGGCTGATGAATGCTTCATGAGCTTCTGGCATCCACTCGAACCAATCTGTCTTCTTCATCAGCTGATAAAAATGGAGCGCTTTTTTGCCCAACTTGCTGATGAATCTGCTGAGTGCAGCTATTCACCCAGAGAGCTGCTGGACCTCCCGAAGCTTTGAAGGATCCGGCATCTTCAGGAGTTCTTGTATCTTCTCCGGATTTGCTTCGATACCACGTGCGGATACAAGGTACCCGAGCAGCTGCCCGGCTGGAACGTCGAACATGCACTTCGTTGGGTTGAGCTTGATATGATACTTCTTGAGTGCGGCAAATGTCTCGCGCACGTCGTCAAGGAGCGTTGCTTCTTTCTTGGTCTTGATGACTATGTCGTCAACATAGACTTGGACGTTTCGTCCGATTTGCTGCCTGAGGCAGTTCTGCATCATGCGCTGATAGGTGGCACCCGTGTTCTTGAGCCCGAAGGGCATTGTTGTGTAGCAGCAGACGCCGAAAGGCGTGATGAATGCTGTTTTGTCTTCGTCTTCCTCCTTCATCCGGATCTGGTTATAACCTGAGTAAGCGTCCAGGAAGCAGAGGCGCTCGTAGCCTGCCATGGAGTCGACAATTTGGTCGATATGTGGCAGGGGGAAGTGATCCTTTGGATAACACTTATTTAATGAAGTGAAGTCAACACACATGCGGAGTATGTCTGTGTTTTTCTTTGGCACCAGTACAGGGTTAGCCACCCAGTCTGACTTCTTGATCTCTCGGATGAATTTGGCTGCTAGGAGCCTGTCGATTTCCTGCCCGATGGCGAGACGCTTCGGCTCGGCGAAGCGGCGCATAGTTTGTTTGACGGGTCTTGCGTTAGGCAAGATCTGTAGTTCGTGCTCGGTGAATTCCCTGGGTATGCCCGGCATGTCGGCTGGACACCAGGCAAACATATCCCAGTTCTCACGCAGGAACTCGATGAGCACGCTTTCCTATGCAGGAGGCAAGCTCGTCGAGACAAGGGCTGTCTTCTTAGGGTCAGTCGGATGTATCTGGTGCGCCCTTGTGTCGTTGGTCGCATTGAAGGACGACTCGGACGGTGATTTTTTGCCCTCAGGGAAGAGGGTGCGATCGTTGGTGAGTGCCGGCTCCTGGAGCTGCTCCTGGGCTCCAAACGACCCAGATATCTTGTTGAACTTGCGGTCGCACTCGTCAGACCGCTCGAAGTCGCCGTTGATGGTGATGGTCCCAAAAGGTCCTGGCATCTTGAGCTTGAGGTAGGCGTAATGTGGTACTACCATGAATTTGGCATAAGCTGGTCGTCCGAGGATGACGTGGTACTGCAACTTCCAGTCCACCAACTCAAACTCTATTTTCTCTTTCCTGAAGTTCTTTGGCTCGCCGAAGATGACGTCGAGCATTATCGTGCCCAGGGGGTATACCGGCCGCCCCGGTACGATTCCGTGGAAGTTGTTGACCGACGGCGCGAAGTTGGTTGTTAATTTGTTCATCCCACGCAATGTGTCGGCGAACATGATGTTGATGCTGCTGCCGCCATCCATGAAGATGCGGCTCATCGCTAAGCCGCCGATCTGGGCGTCGAGGACGAAGGCTGCGTGCCCTAACTGTGGCACCTGCGGTGGGAGATCGTAGCGAGAGTAGACGATGCTCTCATGAGACCACTTCGGATATTCCGGCAGCGCCAGTGGTGACTTGACGACGAGGTGCACCTGCCTCGTTATGAGCTTCTGGTCCCGGTTGGAAGGGCGTCCCTTCTGTATCATGAACATGCGTCCAACGGGTTTCGGGTAGGAGTCTTCACCTGCTTGAGGTTCCTCGACGCGTGGTTGGAGCTGGATAGCTCCCGCCATATGCCCTGGTGGGGGCAGAGCTGGGGCAGATGGTGCTCCGATAGTTGGCGCACCTGGTACGACTTGCGCCTGCTGCTGGAGGAGGCGTGTATACTACGCATGCAGTTCTTGAAAACCCTCGCAATCCTTCATGAGGTGAGAGGACGTGAGATTTCCATGCTCATCCCTGAACATGTGAAACCTGCAGGCTCCTTGCAGAGTAGGGGGAGGGTGCGGCACTCACCCGTTACGCGACTGGCGTGGTCGCCACTCCTGCTTGATGTTCCTGTTGTCCTTACAACCGGTTGTTCGGCTGCCGCTTTCATAGCGAATGCTGTCACGGTTTCTTTGCTTGCGGTTGTCGGAAAAACCCGCCGCCATGAGTTCTGCACCTTCGTTGTAATCATATGCTCGCGACTTCCGCTTGCGGCGGCGATCGCTGCTGCGGTGACTCCAGTGGCCTTGGTCGCCGTTCTCCGCGGGTGTGCCACCGCGCTCGTTGCGTATAGAATCTTCTCCGTCTGCCCACTCGTTAGCAATTTGCATGAGGTGAGCGATAGTCTTCGGCTTACTCTTCCGAGCGCCTCCTTCAGCTAGAGTAGATAGAAGCCTCGGGTGAATGCGTATATCGCATTGTCGTCTGAGATCCTCTCTGCTGAGTTACGGAGGAGGGTCCACCGCTGGATGTACTCGCGCAGCGTCTCGTCCGATCGCTGCTTGCAAGCTCGAAGTTCTTCGAACGAGGCGGGTCGTTTGCATGTGCCGGCAAAGTTACGGATGAAGTCTTCGCCGAAATCTTCCCAGCAAGTATATGCTCCCCGCGGCAAGCTTTTAAGCCAGGATCGGGCGGACCCTAAGAGCATGAGCTGAATGTACTGCATGGCCGTGGAAGTAGAACCTCTCTGGCAAGTTACTGCCGTGAGGTAGTCCTCCAACCAGGCGGAGGGTTCTTGCAGACCATCGTACTTGGGGTTTCAGAGGTTAGTCTGAATCCCTTTGGCATTCTCGCCTCTCGGATGCGGCGGCTGAAGCATAGTGCTCCGCAAGGTTCGAAATCCTATTCGGAGTCTGGGTCATCGCTGCTCGTGTCGCGTGCGGCCCGTCTCGAGCGGTTCTTATTGACCTTGCTCTGCGTGATGACGTTGCGTGCGTCTTCACCTTCCGCGAGGTGATATCGGTCTTCTCGTCCGCGAGTTGCGCGATGCCTTCGATCGCGGGTGGCGCGATTTTCTCGGTCATGAGCGGTACGCTCGTTGTTTACACATGTGATGCGATCCTCCTGATCGCAAGCAGTCGGTCGCCTCGTTCGCGGGTTCGCGGTTCATGCTGTGGGCTTTGTTGGCGCCGTGGAGGCGCGTTGTTAACAGTCGCTGCTCCTGCGGCTGGTTGTGGTGGTTCTTCTGGTATCAACTCCGCACCCGCCATGCTGACGAATTTTATTTGCTGGCGGTGCAAAGCCGCCCTAGGATCGTTCTCCGGAGGTTGTGTCGCTTGCAAGTACGCAGCCACCGACATGAGAGCGCCGGTAGCTGTTTTGGGAATTGGTATTCTTCCGTCATCCAGAGACATGAAGGAGTCCTCCAGGTTGCGAGTGACGGTGGTCCTTGCCCCCTCCGGCATACGCAGATAGCAAGGCCGGTCGCGAGAGGGCTGAGGTCGCCCTGATGATTGGACGGATAAATCCGCCCATCGTGCGCTTGACAGGCTAGATTGCCTTCTTCTTTCCGCGAGGACTCTCTCCTGCTCCTTCAGCTTGATGCTTTCCTGCCATAGAAATACTGGTAGCATTGCAGGTCTTCAGCTGTGGCATCCTCCGCCGGAGCACCATCCGCTACGGCCTTTATTGCCTTTTCACCCATAGCTTGGGTGATATGGAGCTGAGTTCGTCCGTTCTGCAGAGTTACTGTGAACGGGTATGTGCGTGGCTTGGGTGGAGCGCTTGGTGATGCTGTCGTTCCCGCGGCTGGTCCCGCGGGTGCTTTCATGTATACTTGCATGGGGAGGATGCGCGAAACATCCTCGAGGCCCGAGTCGTCTCCAAAGATGGACTCAAAGTTGTTTGATTTCTGTCGGCGAAGTCCGAAGGGCTCGATGGCGGAGTAGATGAAGTATAGGGCACGACTGCCAACTCAGTCGTGCGCGCGAGAGTGGTGGTTGGCTATGAAGATCATGTTGTAGCAGTCGAGAACGACACGATCTCCTTGAGTGAATTGCCTAAGAACTCGTCGGAGGAGGACACGGCGAAAGCCGACGCAGCCGATGATGGAGCGGACTCTACCGCGGCAGTCGATGAAGTAGCGGGTGCTGTTGCCGCAGGGTGCAGTGCGTCCGTGAGGCGGAGAGTGCCCCACTTGTTGACGAAGAAGCGCAGCTCGCCGAAGCTTACGTCCACGCCTGCGTGCAGATCCGCGAAGGCCGGAAGAGTGACCGGCGAGTGCGGGCTGAATCCTAGGGAGCCGAAGAAGATCGGCGATTGCAGATTCGGCGAGTCGCGAGTTGTCGATGATGAAGCCGCTGAGTCCGTAGATGCAACACCAGTATTTCCCACAGACGACGCCAATTGACGTGGGGTTACCACGCCAAATCCCTCGGAGGTCATCCTTGGGTTTAGAGAAGAGGAGAAGATGGTGGTGTTGGTGAATCCGTCGGCTGACAAGCACAATTTACCCAGGTTCAGGCCCCCGAAGGTAAAAGCCCTACGTCATGCTTGTCTGGTATTGATTGATGGAGCTTACAAAGGGGCTACAATGGCGAGATCGATAGATGCGACCTCGCTAGGGTTTCGGTGGCTCGTATCAACGTATCCCTAGCCAGTAGCCCTCCCAGCCCTTAAATAGTAGGGCTGGGTCTCGGGAGTCCTCTACCGACTAGGGTTACAATTCGTAACCGACATGAACCTTAGCTTATCTTGGGCTTGTTTCCTTTCGGCCTTGTCCGCAGGCCACGACGATGCTTGGACACCAAGTATCCAAACCGTGGGGCACCCGAAGGGTACACCCATGTCATATGTCTACCTTTTAATCTATCCGATAATATAAATATATTATCGATCACACATAAGAACTTATTCCGGTGATACTTTCTCATGTTTCCAGACCAACAACATTCACTAAAAAACTGAAGATGACTTAAGCGTGTTACCCTACAGTTTCGATAACGAGTGGACATGACCTAGTCAATAACAAACAATGGAGCCGTGGACGCCCATGATGGTTCCGACCGTTATACGAAGATGCTCTTTGAACCAGTTAGTTCCCATGTGCATTCCTATTGCTTCATGATACTTATCAATACCCGAGGCGAGATATGACGACACCCTGTGATGCAACATTTGATCACTGTGTCATATTATCCTCGTTACCGTATTCCGGTATCCCCGTGATTAATATCATGCCTTGTATGCTCATACTTATATTGATACCTTCATACCGAGTGGGCCCTGGATGTATCTCTCTATTGTATAGAGGAGCAATTCCCAATCTTCGATCATTAAGACCGACACATGTTCTCCATGTTACTCAGAATCTACCGTTTCGATCACCCTGTTACGGTGTGATGCTTGTAGAAACCAAAGCAAACTTTCGATCATACGCGATCATAACATGTCCTCGTGGTTTAAGGATATACTCATGTTAACTATCTATGATTTACTATATTTCAGGATCTCGTAGTAAATCAAACAGTTGGGTAAGTCCAGCACCATTGTACCGTTTATACAATATGCTCCCACTGTTGTTGGTATACATCATACCCATGACCAGAAAAACATGGTCATCAAACACAAACAACAATGAGTTTGTCTTAGAGGCAAGACTAGGACCTTTATAAAGTGTTAATGTTCTACACGTGCGTGTGGGTTTTCTTCTGAATCTCACATTCAGGAACCACCGCAGTTATAGCATAGGGTATGAATGTTAATTATGATGCAGATATTAATAATAATCTAATTATTATTGCCTCTACGGCATTCCTCCAACACAAGCTCCATATGTGGTTTGTGTTGCGTGAACGATTGTGGACGGTGGATCGGCTCAGTAGGAGAGGCATGCAACATCTTGCCCACTCTGCTGCCAAGAACCATACACGGCAAATCACCTCACTCTTCGGTGTTCATTCTCGCAACATGTATGGTTTGAGGTCCTATCGTCGCTTGGCCTGCAGCAATCTTGTTTGTCTCAAGGTCGAGCTTGAAAAAAATTGTCACACATGTCAACATCAATATTTACAGATTTTTAAATATTTATGTATTAAAAACAAAAATAGTGAAGAAAATAATAAAAGTTAAAAAAGAAACAAAAAAAGTAGGACAAAAAGAGATGAGAAAATTGTGTCTTGCACTATTGGACCCAACCCATCCGCGGGACTTCTTCAAGCGTCGGCTACAAGAGACGCACGCGGCACGCCAATTCCTAATCTCTTGAAACAGGCTTTCGCCAAAAGTGGTCGGGTTCATTTCATGTCCGCACTTCCCCCATTTGAGTTCAGTTTTTCTGTGTTTTTTTATGATTAGTTTTATTTCAGTTTTTTGTTTGGTGTTTTTGTTGCTTCCGGGGTATCTAGATTTTTTTATTTTATTCTTTTTCTTTTCATTGTTGTTTTCACCTTTTTTCTTTTTGGTTTTGCTAATTTTAAGTTATATGAGAATTAACTAAATCTCGCCTCCTTGGTTATTAGATTTTGTGTTGTGATTCACGCTAGTCTGAGAGTTGCACATGATTTACAACTGTGTGCAACTGAGATTTAATTAATTCTCAGTCGCCTCTTTAGCAGTTGAATTTTGTGTCCTGATTTGTGCTATTATCAGAGTTGCACATGATTTGTAACTACATGCAACTAACCGAGATTTAGTAAATTCTCAACCGCCTACTTAGCCCGTTAGATTTGCATCATGATTTGTGCTTAACTGTTAGTTGCACATGATATGCAATTATGTGTAACTGACCGAGATTTAGTTAAATCTAAGTCAACTGAGAATTGGACAATCCCTTTTCTTTTTATGTTTCTTTCATTCCTTGTCTTTTTATTTTCTTTGCTTTTTTATCGTCAATACATGCGCATTCTTAGAGAGACACATAATATATAATTTTTATATGCGTGGTTTTTTTAAATATGCACCAATTTTTTTTAATATATGAACAATACTTTTATAATACATGACCATTTTAACATGTAATATAATTTTTATGTTGGATGAATATTTATTCGTATACATGTGAATATGTTGATGTATATAAACTATCTCTTATTACAACACATACATATTCTTATTTACTAAACCGGCATATATAAAATGAAAAAAAAACATTTTACAGAATTTTAAAATAAAATGCGTACTTACTAATAGGCCTCCCCAAATGTGGCCCATTTAGGAACCCTGAGGTGACCTTGGGCGGAAGCGCCGCCTGAAGCGCCGAGCAGGAGCACCCACCCGAGGCGCACAGCCGCCTGGGTAAACCGGCGGCACCCACCACCTACCCTACCACGCCGCACGACATGCTTGGCGGTCGTGCCCGCGAAGCGCAGAAGCGTGCAGCTGGATCGAGCGCACGCCCTTCTTCCTCTCAGATTCTGAGATCTGTACTCTGGAGTGTGGAGCACAGGAGAAGCCAAATTACCATTCGTTTTGCAGATGTTACAGTAGGCAGGTACTGATATATGCAAATTGTATTGGGGCACAAAACTCTCATTCGGACATACATGCTCACTAACTCAGACACAGTCGCAATGACATCACAGACCTCAATGCGGATGGTACGAAAAGCCTTGGACCAATCAGTACCGATGCACTCTATGCACTCGAAATCCAGTATATCTTTTCTCTTTCACCTTTGTGTCGTTACTGTACGTAATTACAAATACAAACGTACTTCTAACACTCAGCTGCATGAGAAACATATACAGTTATGTGGCTTTTGGCCTCTACCTATGTCCTATATCATCCTGTATTCCCAACTAAATTCAGGAGATGCTCAAGGTCTTCTTCAGGTGGTCTCTGTACATTCGAGACCTGCCGGGAAGAATCTCCTCGCAGGTCCACCGGGGTTCATGCTGGAAAAGCCACGATAGTTACCCGAAATCCCTCTTGTTGGCGCTGTTGTTTGTCCATTTGGGAGTTGGGTGTATATACTGTCCAGCAACAGGTGTAGGGCGTTGCTTCTCCACCTTGATCTCTCCTGGACTTTATAAAGAAGAATATACGAGGACAAAAATGCTGTACAAGTAGCACAATCTATATTCTTGTTTCCTGTCAGATAGTTACTTCCAATTCAGAAATGCTCCTTGTGAAACTCGAATTTTGTGGTGCATTTCCCATTGAATTCGTGGCAAAGTTTGCCAAGTTCTTGTGCCAGGACCGGCGTTCCGCAGTAGAATACACCTGTATGCAACAGAAACAGTTATGGACTTTACTTAACTAGATAGCACTTCATATTACTAACTCAGACCAAGCTTTTTCATGGACATGCATCGAAATGTGCATCATTTTGTATTAGAAGACCACTGAGAATGCACCGAAACTTACAAAGGAAGCGAACAAACAAAATAAAACTGCAAAGGTAGCTTAGCAAAGAAACCAAATCAAGTAAGTATTAGTTAGGCTGTAATATGTATACTAACCTATCTTGGCATATGGATGCTTGGAGGCCATTTTACCTAGGACCTTTTTCCAATTTGGTCTTGCAAAATGTGTCCGAACCTGCAAAATGAGTTCACTGGTAGTCAAACGGAAGTAGTAGCTGCTAATAAATAATCAGGCAATTGCTCAATATTTTGATGTCCCAGACTAAGTGAAGCTGTTAATAGCCTTATCGCTGCTTACCTTAGTTCCAGAGACAATGTCAACACCGTTCTTTGCATGGTTCAGAGATTGAAGCATAGTGATGAGTGCTGACCGAGCATCCCCTTCCTCATAAACGCTTGTGAGGTAGTTGTGCATCTCAATGATATTCTAGCATGGGCCAAAGGTAACTGTAAGTACAATTACACAAGGGAACGTATTGCAAATTTCTAAAGATAATAAATTGCACTTTAATCTAAATTAAAAGCTATTTGATGTATTTACCCTTTGGTCCAACTCAGCAATCTCATTCATGACTCCTTTGAACCAATCAAAAGAGCCTTGCTCACGTGTCACCCAATAAAAGTAAGCATTTGTGGTCTTTAAGACCTTCTTCGGTCTCGTGGCAACTCTCATAAGTGTGCTCAGATCAACATGTGGCTTATTCGGGCCAACTGGTGGATAAAGGTCCATGGAAGCATCCTGCAATTATACTCATGAGTGTAAAATAAGATTATATACAAATAAAATATTGATGATCTTTCATTTTACTCATGAGATTATGAAGATGATGACTGAAGATATGGATAATAGAACAAACCTCCTCTTCCTCCATTTTGATGATACTGTTGAGCAGATCCTTCAATATGCTTATAAAGGGTGTTGCACCAATTCCTAATCCAACAAGTAGTAAAACATCATACTTGCCATAATCCTGAGCAGGAGAACCATAAGGCCCATCGAGACGAAGCTTGGGTAAGCTGCATAACCAAAAGAGTATTATAAAAATGAGCACAGAGCACAAATATAACTGCTAAATATAAGAGATCTTCATACGTTTTCTTAGTTGTATCATCTGCTCTAAGAAGACCACTTTTTCCAGTCACTGGGGGCTCGCATGCCGCGGCAAATACTCTCTTGAGCTCTCTTGTCCAGTCACCAAGTTGTCGAACATGAATGCTGAGATAGTCATC
Organism: Puccinellia tenuiflora; assembly: GCA_012064385.1. Taxonomy (NCBI): domain Eukaryota; kingdom Viridiplantae; phylum Streptophyta; class Magnoliopsida; order Poales; family Poaceae; genus Puccinellia; species Puccinellia tenuiflora. Next base: position 159,723 of record QRDG01000626.1, on the reverse strand, counting down.
CCCAGGTGCTGAAGTAATTGAGAAGGGATGCCTGAAAGAGACAAGTTTTCAAAGTTCAATGTAGTGCACCCAGTCTACCTTTTGTAGATGTGAAATGACAAGATTCGGTACGATCTATCCTAAAATTTGTACCCATCACATAAGCTCAGCAATGATAAGAGACACAAGTACCACTATACCATTCAAAGGGCGATACTTCTGGACACTGAACAAACATATATTGTCCGCTCTTGTAACGAAATGTGGGAGGTTTGGACATTTGCAGCGACAAAACATTACCAGGATAAATGGCCACCTGAAGATAAATGGTACTGGATTAGTACAGGGCACAAATCAGTGGTCAAGTTTCTGATGTATTTGGAATTACCTTCAAGGGCCGGACAGAATAACTGCCAGATCTGAAGAACCTCAGAATCCTCTCCCCTGCATACAAGCACACAGGCACTGCAAGATACATCCATGTCTGCATCAAACAAACAAAAATTAGGAATCCAACTTGTTTCAAGAACAAAGAACGAAGATAAATACGTAAAAACCTCACCGTTTTTCTGTACCAGTCATGAATAAGGTACAAACACTGGCCATGAACAATGAGAGCCACGTATACAATTGCGAACAGATGGTGAGAATACCAGAAAGCATTGAAGCCGGTCAGTTTGTCGAATGGTTTTGGAAGCTTTACCAGGCTACGACGGAACCACCGAGTTGCTAAAGTAAAAGCAATTATCATGCACACAACCATGATTACCCCAGTGATGCCCTCTGCTCCTTTGACTAATGTAAGATATGTAGGCTTTGTTTCACCGAAATACCTGCCCAAAGGAGCATACATCTCATCTGATGAATGGATAAGCCGTGGAAAATCGCATACAAGGTGGTTCCCTGCATGGAGAATTACACCAACCACAATTGCTGCTGCAATAGTCTGCCGTTACGGCAAAAACATAAGTCCTTGTTATTAACTTCGAATTTTATGCAAAAAAAAACTTTAGAGTTGGCTGAACAGAACATTAAACAGTCCATATGATGTATCATATCTACCAGGGCCATTTTTTATGTGAAATGTAAATAGCTGTAGGCCTCTGTATGTTGCAGTTAAGTAATTAATACAGCTAGAATTAATATCTCACAACTTGGGGAAGTTAGCACAACAACTAATCTAGTGCACGGACAATACTCTTACCACAGTTAGTAAACAGCATTTGGGAATAGAATAAATATAATAAATAGGCCACTGCAAAAAAAATTAAGTTTGTCTACAACTTTCAACCAAAATTCAAGGTTAAGTGGTTCTGCCTTGGGCAATTTTCTTTCAGTTGTCAGTTTCGTATAAGTTCTTTTTTCAGGGGGGAAATTTAGTCTAAGTTAACAGGATATGTTAAAGTGAAGTATCATGGTTCGAAAAAAAAGGTGAAGTGTCAAATGAAACCATGTCTAGTTAAGTTTTTGGTCGACGCAAATGCTGTTAAGAGATATATGGAAAATCAAACTCACATTCAAATCAAATTTATATGTACACTACAGATGATGCAAGTATGCACTAACATCTTCGAGAGCATTTAAATTCATTGATCTAACTTCTAAGGTGATTGCACTATGAAAGTTATGTTCAGAAGAGAGGAATGACATGGCTAACCTTGTGGAAGTTGATATTGTCATCAAATGGCAATGCACGTGCAGCCCTTGTATTTCGCAACCAAGTAATGGTGTTACGACATACTGGCAGAAGAATGATTGCCATATTCAGCTTCAAGGTTTCCGCAGCGCCCTTTGCTGTTGTGACGCAGTAGCCCATCACATAAAAGACATAGCGGTCTCTATACTGCATAAACTTCCATGCAAACAGTCCAGCCATTATTCCAATCCACAATGCAAGCACCCATAAGCGTTTCCAGTTGTCCTCCAAGTAGTAGTTCAAAGTGTTGCTAATTTTGCGGATTGAGCTCTTCTTCCTTAGTGCCAGGTTCTGGCTCAGTGCCTGGCTTGTGCAACTTAAAGCCTGACTGTAGTTCACGTAAGTGTCTTTTTGTAATAGAAGTGTCTCCAATTGCCACAGCTAAAATAACAACAAGCAGTATATATACCTTGTCAGAAGCCAGGAAAATTACAACCATTGATTCAATCAACAGTAAGTGCCATTTAGTCGATACAAAAATAGCCTGTGAACACTAATTTACGGAATTAATTAGGGAAAATACAAGGCAGATGAATATTACCGGCCAATCTAACAAACAGTTTGCACAAAAACATCAAGTCAAGCCAAACTGAAGTGGGAAAAATGAACGGATACAAAGCTCAACCAAACGCAGTAAAAAACTCACCGAATGGCTCATATGACCATGCTATGCTACCCAAGCTTTAATTTTGTTGAATAATGAATGTCATTTTTTTTACTTGAATCTGATGCAGACAAATGCTGCTTAACATGACATTATAACACGGCAGTACAAAAGGTCAAAAGCCACTGGTTGCATGGCCCTGCTAAATACCCCCCCTACGGCCCAGAGCAATGTCAACTAAAGATAACAGGTTACTCTCCAGTCTGTCTATATTCCTAATTCCTACGGGCCAACCTTGGTCGGGATTAATTTCTTAGGCTAATCACAATGGGAGTAACTTAGCTAGTAACTTGCATGCCACCTAAGCAAAAAAGATGATGTGGCAGCTAATTAATAAGTAGAGAAGCAAATAGAGTAACATGTAGTTACTGTAACATCACGTTTTCCTACAAAAGATGAGTCTATAAGATAATAAATGAGACCATCTATATTACTCTTTTTATGTTATTTTGCACTATGATAGTAGTAACTAAAATTAGTAACATGTATATGTTATTAGTCTTAGTTACTCTCCACTGTGACTAGCCTTATACCAGCTCAGCATATCCTTGCAACGGAGGAAAAATGCACAGCTGAAGAATCATGCATGGAACCATGATTGAACGACTCTGTGGTTAATGGAGGTTGTGTGTCAACGAGCTGTGGGCGGCAGAGGGTAGCATTGAACCTGGCAGGGGAAGGATGCAGAACAGAATTTGATGCTGCGCACCAACTTCGACATAAATGGTGTGGGGAAGAACTGTCCATGGGATACCATGTCCAGCTTCAGTCCATTGCTTTCAATGGCGCATTTCGCTGCAAGCCCAGTGAATTTTTACTGCCATCATGCACGGTGTCAACTGCCAAGTTCAGGGTAAGGCTATTTGGCCGGTTGATGTGTCACCCAGAAATGCGTGAGATAAACAAAACAAAAACTGATGATATTGGTCAACCCTTGCTGGTACAACTCCACTGCCTTGCCGAGACAGACAAGCCGGGTCCGGTCAACTAGTACTCCACAAATAGCGGGTCTTCTTGGTTAAAGTAAACAGGGGACGTTTAACTACACAAGACTCGCTATCGGTGGCATGAGTTCATTGTTGTTCAGTATTGGTTTGAGATTTGCTCACAACGCTCATTTAACATAGAATGTACGCATCTGGCATGCTCACTGTTAGAATAGCAGCTTAATATGTCCAGCTATAGAAACATTAATTAGTAGTAGTAGTAGTAGTTTGACTATTTTCACTTGTTATTAATCCGGCCAGCATCAAAGAGGTGGTCGCTGACTGGTGTAGCACGAACCAAATCAAAGCAGCAAGGAGCTTACCTCGATGTATCCCAGCTCTTCGGGATCAAGCTCCTCCATGATCAAGGCGGCGTACTCCTCCGCCTGATCCTTGAGCCTCGACAGCTTATTGGCGGACGCACTCAACATAATAATCTGGGAACAGTGGTAGAAAAGCAGACATGAAAACCAATTCAGCATGCATGATGCAACATTTTCCAAACCAAATAAAAAAAAGAAACTGACTGACTGGAACCCCTTTTACACGGTGATGGCATGAGTGAAAGGCACTCTCTACGGGCCACAAATCCAAAAGCTATCCGGATCGTCACACCTTTCAGCGCACGGTGTGAGCCTCTGAGGTGATCACAAAACATCAGCGGGGCATGGCGGAAATGCCCCTCACCTACTGCGTAGCGGGCTCCTCTTCGCCACAAGGTTTCTAGTTCTAGAAGAAAGCCGCCCTTTTCCTCCAGGGCTAGGAAAAACAAGCGTCACGAAAACTGGCAGGTGGGAATTGCCGAGTTGGTGAAAACTGGGATGCTTTCCCCGCCGGTTTAGCTCACCGACTCCGATTAGACGTCAACAAAAGGTTGTTACTTACTTCACCTAGGTTTTCCTTCCTCTTAAACCCCTCCTCGCTTGTCGGGTTATTAATTGCTAATTAGTTAGTTAAGAATTGTCCTTCTCTCTAAGCGCAGGATTAAGAGTTGCAGATTCGACGAAACGCTCAAACAGAATTTTGATGTGGCCAGGACGAGGAAATGGACAGTTCAATTCGATCAAATTATATAAACTAGCCGAGAGCCTAAATAATCTGATTTGATGTATCCTCAGATAGAGTACTAGCAAACTGTAAGAGGTAAGGGGAAAGGAGCACCAAGCATAGCCATCAGCCATGGGCAAGGAGTGTTGCTCACCTCTTTCACCTCCGCCTCCCCAATCCGGCCGTCCGCATTCTTATCCACCCTGATTGCAAGAAAGCGAAATATTGTGACGAATTGTATGTGCATGAGATGAAAATTTAAGCTGTTTAAGTCCAGTCATCGTTTGTAGCTGGTCTTCCAGCAAAAGCTATGCTTTCTATAAAAGCAGGCCATTTGGCCTTTATTCTAAAAAAAAATTAAGCTGTTGCTCTAACTAATAACGAGTTAGTACAGAGCTAGGAGTAGCTGATAAGTGTGAGTAACAGATACTAGCAAATTACATGTCGAAGAAGATTTGGAGGCGGGAGTCGAAGCTGTTGTCGGTGATCTGCTGCCAGATCTCTCGCAGCTCCTCCTTGTTGATCGTGTCCAGCTTCATCATACGCCGCCGGCTCAATGTGTCGAACAGCTCCAGGGCGAACTCCTCCGACTCCGTCATCCCTGCCCAGACAAACAGAGAGCGCGCTCGCCAATGTTTAATTGAACCAGGAGGATTCGAACAGAACAAAAATGGCAGGCAGCGTGTTCTCGCGCGCGGCGGGTTGGGTACGTACCTATGCATTCTGCGAAGTCGGAGCGGGAGAGGTAGCCGTCCCGGGCGAGGCGGTCGAAGTTTGCCTGGACCTCCCTCCAGGCGTTGCTCGCCTTGTTGCTGCTGATGAACCGGAGCCCCCGGAGCGCCCTGTGCGCGCCGGAGCGCGTGCGGTCGAGCTGCGCGCGCTGCCGGCGCGCGGCGCGGGCGGCGAGGGCCGACTCGATGCCGGACGACGGCGGCTGCGGCTGGTAGTCGCCCTCGTCGCGGCTGTGGCTGTGGCTGCGGGAGAACCGCTTGGTGAGGTCATGCGAGAACTGGCGCGCGCGGGCCATGGCCTCCGCCTTGAGCTCCTGCGAGAACTGCAGCAGCCGGTACGACGAGGTCCGGCGCATCGACGGCGACCGCGAGGACGACGACGACGCGCACGCGCCGCCGTCCGCGAGCCTCAGCGCGCCCGACCCCGAGGTCGCCGCGGCCGGCTCGACGCTCCGCAGCACAATGGTGTCGTCGTCCTGCAGGTCGAGCGTGACCTCCACCAGCTCCTCCCCGTCCTCGGAGCCGCGCGGCGAGGAGCCCGTGCTCAGCGACCGCGGCGTCGTCCCCGCCGAGCCCCATCGCGCCGAGCCGCCGCCGCTCCTCATCGCGGCGCCGAGCCGAGCCGGCCACTTGTCACGGTGCCTCTCTTCCCCGACGCAGCTTCACGATGCGGTAGTCCAGTGCTCGCTACGGTGCGAGCTCGACGGACAGCTCGGAATCTGTTGCGGAAGGCGCCCGCGACGCGCCGGAACGGGAGCCCGGACGAGGAAGCAACGGGAGAGAGATCAAATTATATGCGAGACAAAAGCAGAGCAATAATTTACGAAAGCGAGCAGTGCCAGTAGCAGCGGCTTAAGTAGTACTGGAAAAGATTGGGCTCGCGTCGCGTAGAATTAGTGGGGGAAATGTGCTGGAGAAAATGACACGGGACTTTCACTTTTCTGGTTCATTTCATTTCATATGGGCAGACGACGGTCCACGGAGTTTCTGAACTCTACCCTTTTCGAGGTGTTCTGAACTTTTCTCCTGAAATGGCAGGTGCCAACCCGAGTTTCAGAACAAATGAAATTAATACACTTCTCAGCTCTAAATCTTCTAGCTTCAAAGGGTAGTGCATTACTTCCGAGAGAAAGACATACGTTATGTCAATTCTATTAAGGTAGAAAAAAACAAAGATGTACTCGTCTACGGATTTTGTAGCTTCAGTGAGTAGGGCAATTGGGGGAAGCGTTTTGGCACCGGGGAGATATGCTCCCGGTTTTAAAATGTGTTTTAAACATATTTTGAGGTGCATACATTTCGACATTCTATGTGGTCATAAATTCTTTTTATGAAAAACTAATATTTTTATGTCATGGGTGGAAAGACAAATTCGATGCTAAACCGGGCTTTTCACGAGATATTTCTTATCCTTTTTACTCATGCCACAAAAAATATCGAAAGAGAGCCATGCATTTCCGGTAGCCCGTAGCTGCATAATTATTTTGAGTAAATCATACTAGTAGAGGAAGCGTGGAAGGCAGTACGCCCGTCGATTAGGGGCATTGTTTGGGATCTCCGTATTACTAAGATGATGGTTGTGTCGTTGTAGCGGAGTCAACTAATGTTAGTTGTGGTAGTTCCTATCTTTAAAAAATGCTAGTTGTGGTCATTCCTAACGCTGGTGGTGCAGGGGAGTTGGTGTTGGGCGGCGTCATTACGTAGATTTGGAACGCAAAATATTAGATGGACGACGGGAACATTCACGCGACCAATGATCTGATAGCCTGGCAGATTCATTTCTCTTTAAATGTTCGTTGTAGGACTTAATTTACATTTTGTTTGCGAAAGAGATTCAATTGTAATTGATGTGTGACTTTACCTACCAGCCGTAGACACACTACAGGAATGAGTCCAGGTGCCGATGACCTTTTGCCGTCGACCTAGCATATTTTGTCGTCGACGTAGGTCTACGCCGACGGCGGCCGTCGGCATAGCTCCCCATACGTCGTAGGTTTTCCAATTATTTTGAATTTTTTTATCTTTTTTAAATTCTTTTTATTTATATTTCAAAATTTTCGACTTAGTCACATACTTAATCCTTAATTGCATACTTAATTATTATAGGTCAAAGTACTTACCCTAATCAAACTTCCCAATCGGTCACCCATCCTCCAGCCCAAGCACGCTTAACTTTTAAGTTCATTCCAACCTAGATTCCAAATGAGAAATTAGATCTTACTGATATTAATACCCTATCAATCATATTAACCCCGGTTATGATGTTACACTTTTCATTGTTTAAATTTTAAAAATTTGTTTGAGTAAATTAACAATGATTATGTAATAGTATATTTCGAATAAATAAAAATAAAATGAATTTTACTTTATTTTTTTCCTTTTTACATTTACTATGGAATAATTCATATCTTTAAATCCGTAAATCGAAATTTGACAAAAAATACCTAAATCGATTAGAAAAATGAGAGGAATTCAAATATTTCATCCATATCATCTTTTGCATCACAAAAACCTTTTGATATAAAAACATATTTAGGTATTTAAAATATTTTAAATAAGTTGCTTGCGATTTCGTTGGAAGTGGGTCTCGGTTTCGGGCTAGGGTTAGACATAATTAATTCAAAAAAAATAGAAAATCTTCACATGGCATCATTTTATTTGACCTACCACCTGAAAATTTTTATAAACATGAGTTATGTAGGTTTTTATAAAAAAAACTTCACATAAATGAGCTACGAGCTATAAAGATGTATGGTTTTCGACTGAAATAAGCTAGGGTATGACATTTAACATAGCAAAAAATGTCGAAATGAGGCAATATTTTTTTTTGAGGTATAAAATGAGGCAATATTTGACACACTGGTGTATCTTGGTTGTAGAATAGTATTGACTAAGGGTTTTAGGGTTTTCGTTGAATAAAAAACCCATTTTTCATTTTTTGTGTCAAAACAGGCTTTTTTTGTGAAGCAGCTACCAAAACGGCTCACCGAAAGAGAAACATCCAAATAGATAGAAAATAGTAGACCATATTATAAGTGCATTTAACCCTGGGTTTCGATATAAAAACATACTTAGGTGTTTCAAACATTTCAGATAAGTTTCTGCCGATTTCGTTGGAAGTGGGTCTGATTTGAACTACGAGTGCCGCATAGTTTGGTCATGGTTTTTTGAAAAAATCACTTTTAGATCCACAATGTATACTTTCTTTAGAGATCTTTGACGGTTTTTGCTGGATCGAAGTTACGGTTAGGTTTAGGTTTATCGTTAGGGTTTACGGTCTCGGTTTCGGGCTAGGGTTAGACATAACTAATTCAAAAAAATCAAAAAAATGGAAAACCTTCACATGGCATCCTTTTATTTGACCTACCACCTGGAAAAAATTATAAACATGAGTTATGGAGGTTTTTATAAAAAACCTTCATAGAAATGAGCTACGAGGTATAAAGATGTATGGTTTTCGACTGAAATAAGTTAGGATATGATATTTAACATAGCAAAAAATGTCGGAATGAGGCAATATTTGACACACTGGTGTATCTTGGTTGTAGAATAGTATTGACTAAGGGGTTTAGGGTTTTCGTTGAATAAAAAACTTATTTTTCATTTTTTTAGTGTCAAAACAGGCTTTTTTTATGAAGCAGCTACCAAAATGGCTCACCGAAAGAGAAACATCCAAATAGATAGAAAATAGTAGACCATCTTATAAGTGCATTTAACCCTGGGTTTCGATATAAAAACATACTTAGGTGTTTCAAACATTTCAGATAAGCTCCTGCCGATTTCGTTGGAAGTGGGTCTGATTTGAACTACGAGTGCCGCATAGTTTGGTCATGATTTTTTGAAAAATCACTTTTAGATCCACAATGTATACTTTCTTTAGAGATCTTTGATGGTTTTTGCTGGATCGAAGTTACGGTTAGGTTTAGGTTTATCGTTAGGGTTTACGGTCTCGGTTTCGGGCTAGGGTTAGACATAACTAATTCAAAAAAATCAAAAAAATAGAAAACCTTCACATGGCATCCTTTTATTTGACCTACCACCTAGAAAAAATTATAAACATGAGTTATGGAGGTTTTTATAAAAAAAACCTTCACAGAAATGATCTAGGTATAAAGATGTATGGTTTTCGACTGAAATAAGTTAGGGTATGACATATAACATAGCAAAAAATGTCGGGATGAGGTAATATTTGACACACTGATGTATCTTGATTGTAGAATAGTATTGACTAAGGGGTTTAGAGTTTTCGTTGAATAAAAAATCTATTTTTTATTTTTAGTGCCAAAACAGGCTTTTTTTGTGAAGCAGCTACCAAAATGGCTCACCGAAAGAGCAACATCCAAATATATAGAAACTACTAGACCACCTTATAAGTGCATTTTTAAGTGCCAAAAATATTTTCCAAAATATTTTCATAAATATGATTTTTCATTTTTAAGTGCCAAATATGACTTTTTAAGTAAGCTAGTACCAACAATATGTTACAAAAAGTCATATGCATGGTGAAAAATATTATATGGATGTCATATTTGGAATCCTCTCATTTTTCTAATCGATTTAGACATTTTATTTGTTAAATTTCGATTTATGGATTTAAAGATATGAATTATTTCATATTAAATGAATAATAGAAAAAAATCATAGCTATGCCGATGGCTTTGCTTATTTGCCGTCGGCACAACCATCCTACACCGACGGCAAAGGTGTGCCACTGCCACCTCGACCGGCTGGCCCGCCGGGAAGCTACGCCGACGGCCCCGACAAATTGCCGTCGGCGTAGCAGGCGGCCGTCGGCACCTGGCCTCATTCCTGTAGTGACGCACATGTAAATAGTGTGTAATTTATAGGGACAAGACTTTTAGCAAAATTTAGACCACTGAAAATTATACTCCCTCTCATCGTAAAAGATTGTCATACCTTGCACGTTGATTCCCTGCGACAATTAAAGCCGATTGGAGGGAGTAATTATTTTCGATAAAGGAACGTACTGAACATAATTTGGAAGCGTTCAAGAGAAACTATAAACGTGTAGGTACGTCGTAGGATGAAGGATTGTTTAATTATTATGATGATGTGGCACTGTCGCAAAGACGAAGCCATCGATCGTTAACTCGAAAGGCAAGGAACAAATTGTATGCATGTTTTAGCTTGTAATGTCAGCATTTGGGATCGAAAAGACCGGCCACCACGCTACGTACGATAGAGCACGTTTTGTGGCCGTTGACAGCCTCTTCATTGATGCTCGTTATGCACACACGTCGATCGATCCCAGTCTCGCAGACCAATTTGATGTACGCCGGTGGAGCTCTAGATGGAATCAATCGTACGTGTTTGTGTTCGCGTTCGTGTCAATTATACGTTAAGCTAGCCATGCATGTCATGTCCCATATATGGCCATGGACAGCTTGAGTAAACAGAATACGTCACCGCAACGATGGAGACGTCATGCATGTGCGAGAATTGCATTGTGATGCAGAGTAACGGGGTTTTAGTCATCTAAAAAGATAATAATGGTTCCGCTTTTGACACAAAGACACCTTATACCATACCAAACAATAGTGCAAATGAGATTTCAACTTTTTAATTTAGAAAATTGTTTTCTACTGATTGCACAAAAGGGGTATTGTTGTGATCATTGCACAAATATACTTTAAAATATGAAAAATATAGATCAAATATTTCGGGTGTACATCCGGACATTCTATGTTTGTATATAAAGTTTTGCGAACAAATATATTTTTTGTGGCTTGTATAAAGAAGAAGAAAAAGTCTCGCGAAAACTCATTTTGGAGCACTGGAAGCTGTCTTTTTTGCACATGCCACAAAAAAAATCATTTTTTTCACGAAATATTGTGTGCGAACATGGAATATCCGTACGTACACGACAATTTTTTTGTTCTGAACTTTTTGATATTTTAAAATATGATTTTTCAATATTGGGTGCATCTACACCTACGAGTGAATTTTCCCGACTTTTACCAAACTAAACAACGTTACCAAAGTGAATTTTCAAATTATTTGTAAAAAACATTTTTATTTTCTAAGTGCTAAAATGGGGGGTTTATGAAGCAAGTACAAATAATATGATGTGAAATGGCAACACTTCAATTTCACACAAAGTAGACGATATTTGATGGATATTTTCAAAACAATTACGAATTTTCTCGATTTCTATCTAATTTCACCCATTTAAATGATGTTATGCCAATTTCTCAAAAATAAATCAAATTTGAAGTACAGGTGTGTGATAGTTTGCTACTTAAAATTGCCAAAAAATATTTTTGGGTACACGGGTAGTGATTATAACAAAGAAACACTAAGCGTTTTAAAATGTTCAACCCGTTTTTATGAATAGCCATGCTATCAATTTTGACCCTCTTTTGAAAAAAATGCAATTCTTATTCATGCAGTTCTTTTATGTGTACTAATTTCCAGGAAGTACAAACTTGGAACACAACAACTTTTAGTGAAAAAAAAAACTTCACAAAAAAGACTATCATGTATGAACATTCATGGTTTTAAAGCCAAATAATCAAAGTCATGGCCATATACATGGCTTAGTTCATGACAATGTGCCAATATTTGGTACATAGGTGTATCTTGACATGGAAAACAATAGTGCCAAAGTGAGTTTTCAAATTATTTATAAAAATACCATTTCCATTTTCTAAGTGATAAATAAAGGGTTTTGTGAAGCAGACACGAATAATATGGTGCAAAATAGCACCACTCCAATTTTCGCCCAAAGTAGACCATATTTGATGGATAAGTTAAAAATATTATCAATTATCTTGATTTCTACCAACATTCTCATATTGAAATGATTGCATGCCTTTTCCGAAAGTTAATAAAATTTAAACTATATGTGTGTGATAGATTGCTCATAAAAGTTGCCAAAAATAAGTTTGTTGTACGCAAATGATGATTATATCAAGTAAACACTATGAACCTTTGAAAGTTCAACATGTTTCTATTGATAGCCATGTCGGCCATTTTGACCCCGTTGTAAAAAAAATCAAAGAGAATAACGAAATTTTCAAAAATGTAATCCTTTCATGTGTACTAGCTGACAAGAAAATACTAAACTTGGAATATGACAACATTAAAAAACTGTCATGTAGGAACATTCATTGTTTCGAAGCCAAATGAGCAAGGTCATGGACATATCTTGGCATAATTCATGATAATGTGCCCATATTTAGCACATAGGGTGCATGTTCGCATGGCAAAAAATAGTGCCAAAGTGACTTTTTCAAAAAAAAAATCATGTTCCATTTTTCATGTGCTAAAAATGGGTTTATTGTTAATCAGGTACAAATATTATGGTGCAAAATGGCACCACTATATTTTCACACAAAACTGACCATAATTTATGGATAATTCCAAAATATCATGAGTTTATCGATTTTCAACTACTTTTTCCCATTTAAATGAATTATGCCTATTTCACTAAATTAAATAAATTTGAACTATAAGAGTTTGATAGATTTCACCTAAAAATTGCCAAAAAAAATATTTTTTAGGAACAAAAGTAGTGATTATATTAAAGAAACACTAAGAACTTTGAGGATTCAACCCGTTTATATGAATAGCCATGTCGTTCATTTTAATCCTGTTTTGGAAAACATCAGAAAGAATGAAGGGACCTTCAAAAAGGTAATCCTTCCCCCGTAGAGTCCTTTTATGTGTACTAGTTAGTAGAAAAAAAATACCAAACTTGGAATGCGAAAACTTTTAAAAAAATGTCTTCACAAAAAAGATTATCATGTATGAATATTAATGGGTTGCACAAAAAAAGACTTTTTAAAATTCTTCACAAAATGTTTATCTTAGCATGATAGACAATAGTGCTAAAGTCAGCTTAAAATTATTTGCAAAAATACCATTTTCCTTTTTCTAGTGTTAAAAATGGGTTATTTGTGAAGGAAGTACAAATAAACAAAATGGCACCACTACAATATTCACGCCATGTAGCCCATATTTTGTGGATATATTATGAATTTTATCTATTTATAGCTACTTTCGCATATTTAAATGATTTTATGCATATTTCCTAGAAGTAATTCAAATTTGAACTACAAGTGTTTGAAATATTCAACATGTTTCTACGAATAGCCATGCCAGTTATTTTGACCTTGTTTAAAAAAAATCAAATAAAATGAGGAAATCTTCAAAAAAAAAATGTACTCCTTCATCGTAGATTCCTTATAATTGTAAACCTGTAGGGTGTAAGTGGAAATTAAAACAAAAACACAGGGCTGATGGTACTACTGAAAAGTACAAATCACACATGTGCATGTTTGTGACATATCATGTTTTTCCTCCGCAGGGTGTTTGAGTGCTCTATGGCTATAGAGGAGACAACAGAACAAATAGGTCCAAAATGAAGATTTGCTCGACTACATCTACGTCGACCTTTCGACTACGTCATTTGCACCGCCATGGGTGACGACAACAATGTTGCAGGAGAGTACATCCTGGTCAATACGCATGTGCTGCATTTCTCTCTATTTGCACTATTATTTGGTTCATATGCAAATATGTTACATACGTCTACTTTGTCGTATGTGATTAGATTTACTATTACATCTGTTACGTTACGATTATTAACTAAACTCATTCAAAAATAGTTTCATATTTCAACAGATAACATGCAGGAAATTTAAAATTTACTTTTGTTGGAAACAAGATTACCGAGCTAACTCCACATAGCCCAACATAAAACGAGGCCGCAATTGGGTTGTAGCCACAAGTGGTTTACACAGTTGGGTAGTACAAACCTGGAACATGACAACTTTTAGGGAAAAATACTTCACAAAAAAAGACTATCATGTCTTAACATTCATGGTTTTTAAAGCCAAATAAACAAAGTCATGGCCATATAATGGCATAGTTTTCATGATAATGTGCCAATATTTGGTAAATAGGTGTATCTTGGCATGGAAAATAATAGTGCCAAAGTGAATTTTCAAATTATTTATAAAATATACCATTTCCATTTTCTAAGTGATAAATAAAGGGTCTTGTGAAGCAGACACGAATAATATGGTGGAAAATTGCACCACTCCAATTTTCGCCCAAAGATTATGAATTATCTTGATTTCTAACAACATTCACATGTTTAAGTGATTGCGTGCCTTTTCTGAAAGTTAATAAAATTTAAAATATATGTGTGTGATAGATTGCTCATAAAAGTTGCCAGAAATAAGTTTGTTGTACACTATGAGCTTTGAAAGTTCAACATGTTTTTATTAATAGCCATGCCAACCGGTCTAACCGAGTTGTATTTTATTTAAAGAGAATAAAGAAATCTTAAAAAATGTATTCCTTTCTCATAGAATCCTTTCATGTGTACTAGCTACCAAGAAAATACTAAATTTGGAATATGACAACATTAAAAAGAAGTCTGTCATGTAGGAACATTCATTGTTTCGAAGCCAAATGAACAAGGTCATGGACATATCTTGGCATAATTCATGATAATGTGCCCATATTTAGCACATAGGGTGTATGTTCTCATGGCAAAGAATAGTGCCAAAGTGAGTTTTCAAATCATTTATAAAAATACCATGTTCTAGTTTTAAAGTGCTAAAAATGGGTTTATTCGTGAATCAGGTACAAATAATATGATGCACAATGGCACCACTATATTTTTCACACAAAGCTGACCATAATTTATCGATAATTCAGAATATCATGAGTTTATCTATTTTTAACTACTTTCGTACATTTAAATGTATTTATGCCTATTTCACTAAATTAATCAAATTTGAACTATAAGAGTTTGACAGATTTCTCCTAAAAATTGCCAAAAAAATCGTTTTTAGGCACACAAGTAGTGATTATATTAAAGAAACACTAAGAACTTTGAAATATTCAACCCGTTTATATGAATAGCCATGTCGTCCATTTTAATCCCATTATTAAAAACATCAAAATGAATGAAGGAACCTTAAAAAATGTAATCCTTCCCCATATAGTCCTTTTATGTGTACTAGTTAGTAGAAAAAATACTAAACTTGGAATATAAAACTTTTGCAAAATTGTTTTCACAAAAAAGACTATCATGTATGAATATTAAAAATATATGTTTAAAAAATTCTTCACAAAAGGTTTATCTTAGCATGACAGACAATAGTGCCAAAGTCAGTTCAAAATTATTTTCAAAAATATCATTTTCCATTTTCTAAGTGTTGAAAATGGGCTATTTGTGAAGGGAGTACGAATAAAAAAATGGCACAACTACAATATTCACGCCAATTAGCCCATAGTTTGTGGATATATTATGAATTTTATCTATTTATAGCTACTTTCGCCCATTTAAATGATTTTATGCGTATTTCCCGGAAGTAATTCAAATTTGAAGAAAGATTCAACATGTTTCTAGGAATAGCCATGCAAGTTATTTTGAACTTGTTTAAAAAAATCAAAGTTAATAAGAAAATCTTTTAAAAAATGTACTCCTTCTTCATAGATTCCTTATAAGTGTAAATCTGTAGGGTGTAAGTGGGAGTTAAAAAAAACTCAGGGCTGATGGTACTACTGAAAAGTACAAAGCACACATGTGCGTGTTTGTGACGTATCATGTCTTTTCCACTGCAGGGTGTTTGCATTCTCTGTGGCTATAGAGGGGACAACAGAAGAACAAACGGGTCCAAAATAAAGATTTGCTCAACTACATCTGTGTCGACCTTTCGACTACCTCATTTGCATCGCCATGGGTGACGACAACAATGTTGCAGGAGAGTACTTCCTGGTCGATACGCTGCCTTTCTCTTTGTTTGCACTAGTATTTGGTTCATATGCAGATGAAAGTGCATGGTTTCCCCCATGCATGGTTTTGGTAATTAATGACAATCTCTATGGACTAATATTTGCATTGAGCTATATTTGTAGGTGTCCATTAGCTTGCTTGTCTCCATGTGTTGGAGTCAAGGTCTTGCTTGTTCTCCATGTGTTGGAGTCAAGGTTAAAGGAAGGAGATCATTTGTTGATCAAGGCCAAGGTGTTCATCATCAAGATAAAGGCCAAGTGAAGATATGCCGAAGTGGTGCTTCCCCCATCTTGGTGTATGGTTCGCCTTGAGGAGATGAAGATCGTCTCCATCGACCTCAAGTGGATTAATGCGCAAGGCAAAGGTATGATCTTGGTAGGGCTTTTATTTTACCGGTCTCATGATGTTAGTTGAGAGACCGGGTTATAGGATAGATAGCCGTACTATCAAGAGGGGCTCTCGACCGAGTATCGTGATCGTATCGTTCGTGGAGAGCTCAACCCTTTGCATCCTTTCATCCTTGAAATCATCTTCATTGGTTCTTATTTGACTCTTATCGTGGTGTGATCTTGGTGCTTGTCGTGCTCGTCATGACAAGGCTAAGTTCACCAAAAACGGTTTTCGTATGCGTCTTCTATTGCGTTTTCGGTATTGGAGATTTTGCCGGTTCATCCGTGCGGAAGATTTATCTCTTCCATTTCTTTGCAAAATCCCCATTGCCCGTTTGCCATTTACAAAGGTTGCATTTGTCGTCCCCTTTCCAACAAAATTGGTTTCATGTCATTTGGACTTCATTTGCAAAAGATACGGCATTTCCGATTTTCAAAAAGGAGGTTTTCCCGGCGTGTCCTTTTTAGAGAGGTCAAACTCTCTCTCCTTGTGACCTCCTCCTCACATGATGGACAATGACGTTTCTCTGCATGATCTTGTAAAGCTTTTCGTTGCGAGTCCAACGAGCCAAGATCATCGAAAACGGAGTCCAGATGCAAAAGATATGCCCGTTTTCATATTGCTCATTCTGCAGTTTTTCTGAGGGGCGGAAATTCCGGCCCGGGGTCCGGAAATTCCGGCCCCCGGAAGTTCCGGCCGTTGCACCGGAATATCCGGCCCATATTTTCATCTGAGCTTTTTTGGCTAAGTCTTTTTGGCTTTTCTCTCTGGAGGGGGTCCAGAATTTTGCCTCGGAAATTTCCGGGGGTCCGGATTTTCGGTCTTTGGTCCGGAATTTCCGGCCCAAGGAAAATTTGGCTAAGTCATTTTCGCGTTTTCTCTCGGGTGGGGGTCCGGAACTTTGCACCGGAGGTTTGCTCCGGAAATTTCCGGGGCACCGGAAATTCCGGTGTAAGCCCCGGAATATCCGGCCGCCGGCCGGAAGTTCCGGCCCTTTAACCCGGAATATCCGGCCCTGCGGTTTTCCAACGGCTAGTTTTTGGGGGAGGCTATAAATAGCCCCCTTCTTCCCCCAAGGGCTGCTTGCTCTTCTTGCTCACTTGTTTTCCTCTCTCCTCCATTGTTGCTAACCTTGTGAGCTTGATTCCTCTCAATCCCTCCAATGATTCTTGCCCAAACTTAGGGATTCAAGAGAGGAGATCTAGATCTACCATTCCACCAATCAAATTCTCCTCTAAGTGAGGGGAACCTAGTGGATCTAGATTTGGGGGTTACTTTGTGTTCATCCCCTTTGTTCTTCCTCTCTTATTCCCCCCAAAGCATTTGTTGCTTGGTTGGAATTTGAGAGTGAAGGACTTGATCACTTTGTGTGTTCTTGCCTCTTGCATTAGTTGCATCGGGTTGCTCTCTCCACGGTGATACGTGAAGTTGAAGGTTGAGAAGCTTGTTACTCTTGGGTGCATTGTGTTCCCAAGAGCTTGTTGCCTCTTGGGTGCATTGTGTATCCTAGACGGTTGGAGGTGCCGCGAAGACTTCGTGTTGTGAAGCTTCGGCACGAATTTGGGAGCCCCCAATTGAGTTGTGGGTGTGTGCCCCAAGAAGAGTTGTAAAGGGCTCCGGAATCCGCCTCGAAGGATTCCGATAGTGGAAGGTGAACCAATCCCTTGGGTGAGGTTCATCGGAGAATTGGGTGAGGCCTTTGTGGCATCTTGAGTAGGCCTGTTGTGGCGAGCTCACACCCCTCCAACGAGACGTACTCCCTTAACAAGGAGGAACTCGGGAATACATCCTCGTCTCCGCGTGCCTCGGTTATTTCTATATCCGAGCTTTACTTATGCAATTTACATTGTGATAGCCTTCGTGCTTGAAGTTCATATCTTGCTATCTCCTTGTTGCTTGAATTGCTTAGCATAAGTTGTTGGTGCACATAGGTAACCCTATCATATTAGGTTGTTGGCTTGTTAATTTAAACACATAGTTTATTCCGCAATTATCAAGCCCCTAATTAGAAAAGTTTTTAATCACCTATTCACCCCCCCCCCCCTCTAGGCGACATCTCGGGCATAGTTGTTCTTTCAGCAGATATGTTAGATAAGTCTACTTTGTCGTATGTGATTAGATTTACTATTACATTTGTTATGTTACGATTATTAACTAAACTCATTCAAAAAAAGTTTAATATTTCAACAGATAACATGCAGGAAACTTGAAATTAGTTTTGTTGAAAACAAGATTACCGAGCTAACTCTAGATAGACCAACATAAAACGAGACCGCAATCTCAGGTTGTAGGCATAAGTCATTTACACAACCCCTACCGAATTCCCTAACATATCTATACCTAATAATAAAAGCGTTAAGACTTCCGCGGTTTGGTTTGATACACCCCTATACTTGCAAATAATTCCCCACCGCTGCCACCGGTATTTAGAGATAGAAAAAGAGGTGTTTGGTTTGTGAATTCCAACGTTGAAAATTAAATGAAAGTGCCAAAAGGAAATCATAGCATATAACTCATATTCGTTGTCCACCAACAAGTACCCTTCCCTTGTTGATTCGAGCAGGCTAAATATGCGCTCCAGAATCCGCTAGCTTACATCAGCTGGAACTAATCCAACCAGCATGGTCGGATTGGATGATTCGCGGATCCATTTAATAGCTGAAACCAGCAGGCAGTTGCACGCTAAACCGCCGGCTCGGATTAAGTTAAGCTACTTGCTCGAAATCGAGAGGAGCCAAATGATAGGTTGACCCAAACACCTGGCGCGAAATCTGCACGTACCGATCGATCGATCCCCAGTGGGACAAAGGAAAAGGAGTTCCAATTCCGAGTCCCGACCTAATCCAAAACGAGCTCTAAATTAAGGAGAAAATTCCAAATGCAAACTTGACAAATAAGACAGAGCTATCATGTCACACATTCCTCTGGCCAAGCAGAAACAGACGAAACCAGGGGAGGAGGTTGGTAGACGAATTTGACGTATGTATAAGCACGCACGAGTACGAGCGGCACGTGTACCTACCGGCGGCGGCCCGTGCTAGGCTGCTAGCTTCGGCTTGCGTTGGCTAGCTACTAGCGGACGTACTACCGGTGACCAGCTAGCCGATTCGACCCCGACTGGCCGGCGCACCTCGTGTGATCGCCACCGGGCCGGAGGCATCAGTTCGTTCACGCGCCGGCCGGCCGGAGAATCAACCGCGTGCCTCCCCGTACGTGGCGACCTCTCGCGGTATCCACGATACTAAATTGAGCAAAAAGTGGCGTTTCCACGGGCTTTTTAGTTGAGATGCAAAGTGACAGAAACTCGTCCTACTCAGAAGAAGGTCCAACTGAGGAGCTAGTGGCGACAGCATCATAGCCTCATGGGGGTCCGACTGAGGAGCGATTGATAGATCGATCCGAAGCCTGAAGCTTTGCTGGTTGACTGATGACTAGCTAGGTAGTGTGATTTCATTCCGAGCACTGCACCCAAACAGGAAGGCCGGAGCGGAAAGTGTTTTGACTTGCAGCGCAACAATGGCAGTGGTCTCTTCTAAGATCAGTGTCGACTCAACACAGATTTTCCTTTTTCCGTTCGATTTAATGCGCTCCAGCCAGCTGAGATACTCAGTTACTTTAAACCCAGTTGCAGCGTCATTGACTTGATTAGGTCGTCATGGCATCCATCATAAATTCTTGAGAAGTTGTTACGGTCGATTTGAGAGCAGGTACATATATAGTAGTAGTAGACTTGAAGTCCCTCGATGATGTTAATGAAGACATAGTAGTAGAAGTCTCTCGATTTGAGAGCAGGTACATAGTAGTAGTAGTAGACATATGTGTCATCAGAAAAGATTGTCACTGCAGTACTGCACATACTTCCGATTTCTAATACTCCTACGCAATTCCGAACACATGCATGCTGGGGAACGCCGCATGCTTCCAGCCAGATGAACACTTCGTTTCACATAAACAAACGGCCTAGAACAAATGGCAAACATCGTTGAGAAGACAGGGAAATAAATTAGGGGTTGTTTGATTTGTAGGGTAGGAAGACATAGGAATAGGAAAAGTGTAGGATTGCTATGTCATGCACATTCCAATCCTATAGGATTTGGTTTGTACCAAACTTTGTTTGATTCAACCAAAGGAATTGTAAAAAGAGCTTGGAGTGGATGTTAGAATTCCTATAGAAAGTAGTACAAAGATTCCTATGGAAAAAATTCCTATAAGAACTAATCCTATGAATCAAACCACTAGTATAGGAAAAATTCCTATAGGATAAATTCCTACAAGAATCCTATGAACTTCCTTGGAATCAAACAAGCCCTTATTAGGTATTGTTGATTGTCCAAACAGTGTAATTGCTAAAGGCTTTACTTGCACATGAAGCAGCTTTATTTCCCGGGAAAAAATGTTTTTCCTATTATTTCTTTACGTAAAGCCAAAAAAATTAAAGTGCCAGCATATTCTCTGCTGCTTCTTTTGCATGTCACCCTCCATGATATCAAGATTTTCCTTTGCCTATCGAACATATTAAAAAAATTAGCGCGAGTTTCAAAGAACCACCTGCTCAAAGAAGGAACTAACAATTATTTCTTTTGACAAACCGTGGCATGAAAACCTGTTGCATAAATCTGGGTCTCAGAGGCAAAGTCTACGGCTACCCTGCGTGTCCTACCTACACAACCGATGACGAGATCGTAGTCGAACAACGCAAAGGGAGATCAACCACCACCCTGAAGCGCGCGAGACAATTGCAATGCTACAGCGATCGAGTGCTAGCTTAAAGGAGATCTCTGATTCTTTTAGAGATAGCCACCCTATTCACCTAACACAAGACTAAGCTTAGAATGCTAAGTGAACTCACATATAGTTGATTCCTGAAAGAGTTAAAACGAGTGAATTTCCACACCTATCCACTTGACCGAGAAATGAGATGGGAGGAAGTTCATAGCATGTCAGAGGGGACAGGGAAGAAGTGAATGGAAAATAAACTGTGCCATGAAAAGCAACATTGCAACTAATGCTATAGAAATACTAGGAAAAAATTGTCACTGGCAGCATGATCAACGTTTGAACTGGGCTTTCTAGAGAGGGGAAGGTGGCACCAACTATTTATGGTTGCAACTTGCGACGTCAGGGGCACAAGGTCAAACTATAGCTCGAGTGGACGTGCTCAGATGAGCTTATTTGCCGGTTATTTTCCTGAGATGGCCACCAAATCCCAGGATCCCATGACAGGCAACTCATCTGCTCCATCCAATCGACCGCTTCAACCTGATTGGGTTCAAAATATAAATACTATAGCTCGACGATCCACCTTGCCTTCATGCATGAGCATGATGTGAACTTTGGGGTTGGTACCTACCTTCATCGAAATAGTCCAAGGGTGAAGCAGCTTCAGCTAATCAGAAGAGGAAACGTATAACGTTAATTACAAACCATGGATGGCTACAGAGAATGATTAGATTGCCCTGATGTACTAGACTATTCATGAATGTTCTGTGAGATCCTTGGGAGTGGTTTTTGCGTGGTTCACCTACTGTGTCTCGGTCATACAGAAAGCATAGGATGGGAAAAGTTACGCGCGATGTCACTCTAGTCATTCTAGCCAAGCAAGCTGGTTACCAGTATAACCAAACAGTGCCGTGTTAGATCGAGAACTAGGTGATTTTCAGAATCTGTACCCTGCGCAACCGAATAGGCAATTAGCTAGAGAATATGACATGCCTTATGAGGGTGAATGGTCGAGGAGCACACAGATGGAGCAATATGAAGCAGAGAACTCCTAAGCCGGTTCACAACAGTTTTCCAGCACAGGCAGTACAATACGGTCCCTTTCTGTAACCTGTAAAAGAGGGGAGGATGAAAAGTTGTGGATTTTTATAGCTTTCCAAAAAAAATAGATGCACTGTTTGATAATGCAAAATCATGGACGGCTACTTTATTCCCTCATCGACAGATAAATACTGGTGGTGCATTCCAGCTGCATCCATGGCTTTGGCGCTTGATCAGCATGTGGCGTTCATACTTGCATGGAGACAAAAGTTAAGCACGGAGACAAAAGTCAGGTGTGCGTTTTGCCTGGAAAAGCAAAGAGGATCAGACATAACCTGTGGGCACAATGTGAAATTCCTATAATGAGATTTTATGTCTCTGCTTTTTTCAATCTTATTCCGTTCGAAAAGGAGAGCTCAGACACACCGAAAAAAGTTGGCCCATAAAACATTCTGTACACATTACCCTCCAGAAAACATTCTGTGCACACCATAGCATTTGGTTCTTTACTTCTGGAGAACAAAATCTGTTTCTTCATTTCTGGAGTTGGCAGAAATATCTGCATATGTGCCAACTGAGCTGAGATTTGGAGCATGCACCCATCTGAACCAATAAAACGTAATAGTTTGCTAGACCAATGTGTGTAGCTGGTAAAGTATAATGCCAGGAGACCTGAAACTGATAAGAGTAACCAGATTACCAGAGTACCAGACAGCTGACTTAGTTCGATAAAGCCAAAATGCTCCATAACTTTAAAATTAATTCTGAATATCATGCACTCTAACTCAGCGGCAGAAAAAAAATGGTCATGCAACATTCCTTGTTTTTCTCTCAAAATCAAGCACTATTATGCACTTAAGAGCAGGGTTATTCATAAGCCACATGGCCAACACGATAAACCACAAGGGTCAACAGTCTCCATTGGTTTTGTTACATAGTTCACAATCAATATATTGCTAGGCAGTAAGTTTCAGTTGCCATAAAGGGAAAACAGAAGACCAACATGACTACACTGATTTATTGAACTAACTGATTCACAGAATAGCGGCTAGGCCCTCTTTTTGGGCAAGCGGCCTGTTCCCTGGAAATGCAGTGCGAGATACATCAACAAGCGTCTTGAAGCTGTATGGCTCATGCATTGACAGCTCCGAGAGCACCTTCCTGTTTAGTTGGATGTTTTCCTTCATCAATCCATGCATGAAGTTGCCATAGTTCACC
This sequence comes from Puccinellia tenuiflora, assembly GCA_012064385.1. Lineage (NCBI taxonomy): Eukaryota > Viridiplantae > Streptophyta > Magnoliopsida > Poales > Poaceae > Puccinellia > Puccinellia tenuiflora. The sequence goes on along the minus strand of QRDG01000626.1, from coordinate 136,478 downwards.
TGGTAGTCAGATAAAAGAAAAGAGCTACTTAAACAGCAGAATGCAAGGCTGGTTGTAGTGTTATCTTAACCTGTTTTGTTCATATGAACATTGAAAAGACTATTATGATTCATTTTTTAATAAATATAAAAACACAAGTGATTGGAGTGTAACCCTAGCAAACATCAATAGTTCAACATTCCTTTTGACAATTTGAGTGTGATGGATGAATACCCCATGCAGTCGTGTGCCAGCATTGATGCGCTCAATCCATAGGGATCGCATGTCTCTCTTCTTGTTACGCCTATCCCTGTAGGAGTATTGCAAGGCTTTCTCAACCCTCTCACGTGCTATCCTTATGCAATTTTTCGCCCTTCCTCTGAATCCCTTCGCCAACTTGAAAATCTTCCCCTTGTTCATCTTTAGTCAACAGAAACTACTAGATGATTTCACCTCTTTCCTGCAATCTGTGACAAAAAAAGTGAAGAAAAAATACAGTTAATATTTAGTTAGATGGAAGCTTTTCAGTGGGATCTTCATTAAGAAAAGTAGAAGCAATTAATTGCTCAAACCCCTGTCCTACACAGAACCCTTAAAAAGAATCATATGGTAGCACAAATTCATGTGCATTGTTAGCTTCACACAAAATGCATTTCATCTCTTATTTCCTTTACAAGTAATGCATGTTGTCACATACTACCTCCGTTCCAAAATATAAAACATTTTGGTGGGCTAAACTGGCCTACCAAAACGTCCTGTATTTTGGAATAGAGGTAATAGTACTCCCTATAATATACAATTTACTACAACATGCCCCCAGAAAATATTATTCAACACTAATATCCCTACCTATGGATGGCAACTGTATACCCAGGAGTGAAAGAACATGCCCAGCCCAGATATTCTTGTATCCCTCCATTATCCATCCCTGTCCAGGAAATGGAGACATGTTGGGCCGTTGGGGGCTTATTTCCTCGGTAATCAATGACCACACATTGAAGAAATAACTCTATTCTGTCAAGAATTCGACAGTCAAATAAAAAAAATTGAGAGAAATGACGATTCCTGCAATTATTGGTGAACAAGAACAACAACGACACTAATAATATGCGCACCCATGCCAAAGCAAACTCAATTACAATAGAAGCCTAGCAAAGGAGACGCTGACATCTTCAACAAAAGAACATGAATACAATTCACTATGGTGAACCGCAGATTGCATGCCTCAAGCCAAGCAGGGGAAGATGGCTGAATTGACTCAGTTTGTTGAGCATGGGTTCTACCGGCGGCTGGAGACCGCCACATTGTCGAGTCTACAACTCCTCAAGCGTCCACAGAACGGGATCTATTGGTCGGTGGTGGCTTGCACCTTCGTGTTGCAGTTGCACGCCTATGGAGGACGCCGGCCATGAGTAAGGACGGACGCAACGGCCTATTTCTCTTGCGGCGTGGTCTCGCCGGATGTGGATTACGTCAACTGCGGCCGGACAAATTTTCGCCCTTTATGAAAGACCCGGGATTTACTTCATTTCGTGATTGCGAAGGGAAAAGGAGACAGTGGCAACAAGAAATATGAGAAGAAAGATTGTGGGAAATTATACCGTGCCGTCGTCGCCTCGCTCCCTGGTGGCCGCTGCTCGTCGGGAGGGGGGATGCTAAAGCTACACGGCGGCGGAGGGTGGAAGGTTTTGGGGGATTTTGTTCTACGGGGGAGCAGGCCGTATACCACAGCAGCGCAGTGGGCTGACCTTGAACAGCACGATGCGTCATGGGCCACGTGAGACCATTGTGTCCACACAGTTGATACGTATTCTCAAAAAAAAAAAAGTTGATACGTGTACCACTAACAAAAGGATTCCTTTTGTCAAGGCAAATTGCTAGCATCAGAAAAAATGACCCGTGCTAAGAGAGAAAGGAGATACGGGAGGGTTGGGAGGGGTGAGAGATGGACTTTTTTTCTTTTTCTTTTAGATTCATTTTTTCATAATGAAATATCTTGAGAACCGTTTGTTCAAATTACGAACCGTTTTTACTTTTGAGATCCTCGCGTCGAGATCTTTAAAACTAGATCCCATGTTGATAGGTTTCGAGAAATTTTTTTCGTACTTTCAAAACTATTATGATTGTACTTTTGTAATTTCCAATACTTGTACATAGTACACAGGACAGGGAAGTACGGAGTACAGAGTACAGGGAACAGGGTGTACAGAGTACACAGAACAACGAGTACATAATAAACAGATAGACGGAGTACAAATACACAGAAAACGGATTACAAAGTACGTTGAAACCCGAAGTATAATTATGTTGAAACCCGGAGTACAAGTACGTTGAAACCGGATGTACAGGGATACAACTTTTGAAAACATATCAATATGCAATCTAGTTTTGAAGATCTCGACGCGAGGAGTTCAAAAGTGAAAACGGTTTGCCATTTGAACGGACGGTTCTCAAGATATTTCGTTTTTAAACTTTGGTTTTAGAAAATAAAAGTGAAAAAAGCTACCTCCCACCGAGTACAAGTACACAGAAAATGGAGTACAAAGTACGTTGACAGCCGAAGTACAAGTACGTTCAAACCCGGAGTATAAGTACGTTCAAACCGAATGTACAGGAAAAAAGTTCGTCAAAACATATCAATATGGGATCTAGTTTTGAAAATCTCGACGCGAGAAGTTCAAAAGTGAAAACGGTTTGCCATTTGAACGGACGGTTCTCAAGATATTTCGTTTTTAAACTTCGGTTCAAAAAAATAAAAGGGAAAAAGCTACCCTCCCACCTCCCGTATCCTTTTCTCTCTCATCCGCACTTTAACTCCGGTTGCGACACTTGGCGGACATGCAAACACCTACGGGAGACCAAGCGAGAAGAAGACGACACTTGTCGCGACGGGAGTGCAATTTAGGTTCCCTTTGCAAAGGGAACCTTTTTTTAACGATTACCAGTTGATACCGCAACTGTTATTGGGTTCTCAAAAACAAAAAAACAGAATGATTTTCTGAGTGCCTGCAGTTAGTTACTACCCTCTGTTTCTTAATATAGTACGTTTTGGTAGCAGAAAATGCATTTTGAGCTCCAGCTCCACATAAATCTTTATTTTCTATAAAATTGAAAACCATATTTTGAAGCTTAAAATATGAAAACAAAATTATGAACGTGCACTCTACCAATGAGCAAAATCTTAATACAAAATAATTCATATTTCAGTTTACACAAAAATAAAAAAAATCTGATAGATTTAGAGAGTTCAAATTTGGCACTATCTGCTACTTCCAGATTCCGATTTAGTCATTTTTTGTACGTACCAAAATACAACATGTTTTTATTGAGATTTTACGTGTTGATAGAAGACAACATTGTCTACAAGCAGATTTTTTTTAGATTTTTTGAAACTGCAAAATATGAATTTCAAAATTATAGGGCTCCATCTAGCCTTGGCTCCATTTTGGTAGCTCAAATACGTTTTGGTAGCTCATATTTGAGCTACCAAAATGTCTTATATTAAGGAACAAAGGTAGTACTTAATGAGTTACGGAGCCAGAAATTGCAGAAGCACTAGCCATTAGGCGCGCAAGCCCCCTTGTCCGTGAGAAAGCTTGAACAAAATCATGTTGGTATATCCAATTGTCTTTTTGTGATAAACGGATACATTCTCTGGTCGGTGTAGTGATCAAGGATATCAAAACCCTCACCACTTCCCTGTCAGAACAGTTTGGTAGTTCTTTCTTTTGTGATTGTGTCCCGGATTTTACTCGTGACAAACTATGCATTGATATTACTTGATCAATAAAGTACCAAATTAAAAAAAGTTAAAATACCAAGGTCGAAAGGATCTTGAGGTCGACCTTAACCCAACTTGAAAGTTAGGATTGAAGTTAATTCAAGATTGCAGCACGATGATTGAAATGTGGAGTCCCTACTCTGTCATTTTAGCAGACTGATTCGTGCAGGCACATTCCATCAGCGATATTAAGTTTGAGCATTGTCTGGGTGAAGGTAACCAAGTGGCACCGACTAGCTAGATATGCTTATGAGTCGAAGTCGATTTTTAGCTCGGATCGTGGTCCACCCGGTTATATTCTTCCGCTTGTAATCAATAATGTGACTTTGTTGTTGGCTTGTAAATAAAGCCACTAGAGGCATTAATTCCCCCAAAAAGAATTTGAACATTGGGAGGGTGGAGCCTAGACGCCTAGTAGAAAAAACGCTAAGTTCTAGCGTTATAGTCTAGCCACAATGAATACAAACTTATCATTTCTCTCTAATTTCTTCATGGTACGTAGAACATGGGAGTTTTCTCTTACCACGAGCACGACTCGCCGGCCGCCTCCTTGGGGAGTGAACAGGGACGGAGTCAGGGATGGGCGAGCAGGGGCCTTGGCTCCCCCTATCCTCCATAAATTACAGTTATGTGTACATATTTGTGCAAAAATTTAACTGTATTTGTTGCTATTAGCCCTCACATAAAACAGATTATATTGTTTACCTTGATGTGGCCCCTCTTGTACAATTCTTGGCTCCGCCCCTGCTAGTTAGGGACAATAGCCACCATGAGATGCCGCTAATTAAATGATACGAGCGTAGGAGACAACTTCCTATTCCCATTCAGTGATGGAAAATAGTGACAATGAACTTCATGGAGGGGTTGCCACGATTTGGAAGGTTCAATTGTGTATTGGTGGTGGTAGACAAGCTATCAAGATATGCTCACCATTTCTACTGTGACTGTTTTTTCATGGACAACGTACACAAACTTCATGACATGCCAGAGTCTATTGTATCTAACCGTGATTGTATTTTCACCAGTGAACTAGGAAATAATTGCGGATGAATTTTTCGCGTCGGGCACGAACAAATAGTACTACAGATCGAGTCAATCAGCGTTTGGAACCGTACTTACTTGCGTTGCTTTACACACGTCTGCCCCGCCAAATAAATGGATGCAATAGCTTTCTCTAGTCACACATATGGGAAGTCACCATTCCAAGTGCTCTATGGCAATCAAACTCGCCACTTCAGTCCGTCAACTGCTGATGCCTGCCCTGTTGCTGATCTGGATATGTGGCTTGAAGATTGTGTGTGTTGATGCTTCCCTAAGGTTGGCCACAGTGGGTAGTAACTAAGACTAGTAACATGTCTATGTTACTACCTCCATAGTGTAAAGTAACATAGAAAGAGTAACATAGATGATCTCATTTATTAGTTTGTAGACTTATCTTATCTTGGTAAGCATTATGTGATGGTAACTAACTATGTTACTTTATCTGTCGCTTTGCTCATTAATTAACTGTCACATCATATTTTTTGCTTAGGTGGCATGCATGTTTTACTACGTAACAACAAGTATAATAGTGAGTTTATAGCCCGCCTACGTAACATTTTTGCCTATATGGAGGAGAGAGCTATGTAAAAATCGGGGGAGTGAGCTCTCATGCAAAAACCCACCTCTCTAAGCGTGCTCCTAGACAAAATTAATAAATTTGAGGAGAGAGATAGGAAGAAGCAGTGGCGGATCTAAGATTTAATCGGTGGGGGTGCCAAGCTTAAAGAAAATCCTCTATTGAACTTGTTTAGCATCACATTTAGCAAGAAATAGATATGGAGCTTCCCTAGTATAGAGTTTTGACCACATATCTTGTCAATTAAGCATTTTTACACCTATTATACACATAAGATTAGTCAAACACTAGCAGGTAAAAGGAATTGTGTGATTTTTTTAGAGGGTGCCATGGCAGCCCCGCTGGATCCGTCCCATGGAGAGAAGGTTGTACAAAGCAATGCTCTAATAGTCAACCTAATAGCCTACTTACTATATGAATGGATTGAAGTGTTGGCTATAGATGACATGGCAGCCTCATATAGCGAGGCTATACTATTTTTTTTTAGAAAAGGCACTCGAAGTCATCTTATATCTTATATTGATCAAGGAAAACAACTGGTACAAAGGAGATACAACTCGACGCAACACGGACAATACAAAATAAAAATACAGTAAAATTCATACTGGTCATCTTCTTCCTCGCATCGATCGCCGGCTATCGAAGCTTGAATACACTGAACAAGCAACAAAGGATTGGGCCACCTGCATACGCCCTCGCCAACCAAGGCTTTGAAGACCACAATAGCCACCCGCCGCGTACGACGAGATCGAATAAACGCAAACATAACATCGGCTGGGCACACATCCTGAAAGGACACGGATGTCGCCTAGAGGGGGGTGAATAGGCGATTTAAAATTATTACGGTTTAGGCTTGAATAAATACGGAATAAAACTAGTGTTTAATTTATCAAGCACAAAACCTACACAAGCTAGGTTTACCCAAGTGCACCAACAACTTATGCTAAGCAAGATGAGCAACTATGTGATAGCAATATATAACTTCAAGCTCGAAGGCTATCACAAAGATAATTGCATAAGTAAAGAGCTCGGGTATAGAAATAACCGAGACACGCGGAGACGATGATTTATCCCGAAGTTCACTTCCCAATGGAAGCTAGTCTCCGTTGGAGCGGTGCGGTGTTCACCAAAGTGAAACACCGAATAGCCTTCAAATGGCACACCGTATCTCCTTCGTGCCCCCACCAATGTGGAGTACCACGAGCCACTATGGGACACTTGAGGGTGGTCACCGAACCCGTACAAGGTTGGGGCAATCTCCACAACTTAATTGGAGGCTCCCAACAAATCCCGCGAGCCACCAAAACTCCGAGATGAAAAAGGTTGAGCCACACTCCACAACTTAATTGGAGGCTCCCAACAAATCCCGAGAGCCACCAAAACTCCGAGATATCAACGACCGTCTAGGGCACCCACGTACCCTAGAGGAACAAGCTCTAGGGCACCCAAGCACCCAAGAGTAACAAGCTTCTCAACTTCACTCAAACGAATCCTCGTAGAGAACTCAAACCGATACAACCAATGCAATGGGTAAGAACACAAGAAGTGCTCAAGTCCTTCACTCTCAAATCCCACCAAAGCAACTAATGCTATGGAGGGAGAAGAAAAGAAGAACAAGGAAGAACACCAAATCCCTCCAAGATCTAGATCCCAAAGCTTCCCCTCACTTAGAGGAGAGATGGATTGGTGGAATAGTAGATCTAGATCTCCTCTCTCTTTTTCCTCTAGTATGAGGCAAGAATCATGGAGGAATAGAGAGAAAGCAAAGCTTCAAGAGGTCAACAATGGGGGGCAAACCGTGCTCAAAAGATGAGGAACCTATGGGGAAGAAGCCCCTTTATATAGGTACACAAAATCTAACCGTTATGCGGTTTTCGTGGCCGTCCGGAATTGGTCCGGAATGAATCCGGACCACTAACAGAGAGAAAACTGGGTTCACCTCGGAATCCGTCCGGAATTACCCGGAAAATTCCGAGCTGGCCGGAATTCCTGAAACACGCATACGAAAAACGCAATATCTTTTGCATCCGAACTCTGTTTTTGATGATCTTGGGCTCGTTGGAATCACCACAACGAGCTCTACAAGATTATGCAAAGAAACATCATAGTACAACAAGGGAAGGTAAAACCAAATGGGGAAAGGTTAGACCTCTCTCTAAATGAATAACCGGCAAACTTCCAATATCAAAAACACAATAAGTTTTTCATACGAAATCCGTTTTTGATGAACTTGAGCTTGTCTTGAAGATCATGACAAGCTCTAAAACTACTCCTAGAGAGAAACCAAATAAGAACAAGCAATGGAGATTTTTGTATGGGTAGAAAGGTGTGAACCTTTTCTTCATGGGTGAACGGCAAAATCTCCACCACGGAAAATGAAACCAAATCTCGTTTGAAGGACTTAATTTTGTCATGAAGATCACGACAAGCACAAAGACCTCACCACGATAGGAGTCAAATAAGAACCAAGAAATTATAATGCCAATGATGCAAAGGTTTGAGCTCTCTACGATCGACACGCTAAAGCTCACTTAAGAGCCCCTCTTGATAGTACGATTACCTATCCTAAAACCCGGTCTCCCAACTAGCACCATGAGACCGGTAAAATAGAAACCCTATCAAGATCATACCATTGCCTTGCGCATTACACTTCAGCTAGATGATGATGATCTTGATCTCCTCGAGTGGGAATACATTTCTTGATTGCGCTTCACTCGGTGAAGACTCGTAGATCGCTCCCCCATACGCCACTATGGGAAAGCCTCTCTTAGGCATGTCTTCACTTGACCATTATCTCCGAGTGGGTCGCAAGCTTCAAGCATAGGATCTCTTCAAGATGCTCCTCTTGGACTTGCACTTCTCAACTTGTATCTTTACTTCTCTCTTCATAAAGATGATGTCTTGAAGGTAAACATGAACATTCACACAATCTTATTCTTCAAGACATACTTGCTATGTTCTCAACACCATCATGACCATTCTTCGGATAACACCTTGAACATCTTCGTCATCATTTAATCTTCTTCTTTCAACCTTGAAACCAACATATGGTCTTCAAGCATTCCTATGGACAAACACTACAAGTATAACTCAATGCAACCATTAGTCCATAGGGATTGTCATTAATTACCAAAACCACACATGGGGGCACCATGCTCTTTCACATCCCAAGCAGCAACGCGGGCTTGCAATCCTTCACCACCAATCCAGAGGGTTGGAGAAACCGAACATTACCGTAGATCCGAACGAACGAAGAGATCAAAGATGTCTCAACATAGACCATCGAACAACTTCCCTTGAACGACACAACAACTGTCAAGATTCATAAGGAACCAACAGATCTAGCAACACCTACTCTCACTGCCCCTTCGCGGACTCCAGGAACGTTGATGAGGTAGGAAGAGGCCGGAGAGACCTTATTTCAAGACGCCATCGTCACCACCACCACGCCGATACCACTATGGAGATCAAAACCAAAACCAAAACCTAACATTAGGTACCTTATAACAGTATCGAGCGCAGGTCTAATGTTCTCACCCCCTTCTACCGAGGCGGGGACGCGTCGAAATCTGGCGGAGGAGACGGAGGCGGCATGCAACGGCGACGACGGCTAGGATTAACCCTAGCAGTCGCCACTTTATTTCTTTTGCGTGCGCGTTGGCAGCTGCAGACTTAGTATTTTCATTAGTACACCTGCTATATTACTGATACGTCTCCGACGTATCTATAAATTTTGATGTTCCATGCTTGATTATATATCAGTGCCACATGTTTTTATAATGTTTTTATATCATTTTGGCATGATTTATGAAACTAACCTATTAACAAGATGCCCAGTGGCAGTTCCTGTTTCTGCTATCTTTTTATTTCAGAAAAGTTGTTATGTGAAGTTTCTCGGAATGCGCTGAAAATTTACGGAATTATTTCCAAGCAGAAAGAAGTCCGAAGCCAGGAGGGCGCCCGAAGGGGAGGCACCCAGCCTCCAGACGCCCCCAGGCGTGTACCCACCCTAGGCCGCGCCTGGGTCCCACCTGGTGCCCTCCGGCACCGTCTCGAGTTGCCCTTCACCTATAAAATCGTCTTCGACCCGAAAACCCTAAGTACTGATACGTGTAAAACGTATCTATAATTTTTGATTGATCCATGCTAGTTTTGTGATGTTGTCACATATTTTTACTATCATATTACAGCATTTTTATGCATTTTGTCGGACTAACCTATTGACAAGATGCCCAGTGTCAGTTCCCTGTTTTTGTGCTGATTTTGTTGCAGAAAGTTACTTCTGGAAATATTCTCGGAATTGGACGAAAATTTACGACGATTTTTATTGAAGAAATAAGGACCGGGCCAGAAGGGCGACCCCGGGAGGGACCCACAGCCCAGGGGTGGGTCCCACCCGCGGGTGAGAGGGGGACCACGGCCGCCGCCCGCCTATGCCCCTCGGAGACCCCCTCGCGACACCCTTTGGCCTATAAATCGTCCCCAACAAAAAAACCCTAACGCCCGAAGGATTTTCACAAATACGATACAGAGCTCCGTCGCCATCACCGACAAGTTTCGGGGGTTCAGAAGGTTCTGTTCCGGCACCCTGCCAAGACGGGGATCGACCTCCGGAGCCATCTCCATCAACACCGCTGCTTCCCGTGATGAGGAGGGAGTAGTCCCTCACTGGGGCTGAGGCTTATACAAGTAGCTATGTGGTTATCTCTCTCTCTCCCATGATGTGATCTTCGTTGTGATCATGAGCTTTGTTAGTATAGTTGAATACATGATGTTTCCCTATGTGTAATGGATAAGATTGTTCTCAAGTGGTGTCATCTAGCATAAGTTCAGGAGTCACCGTTGTGATCACGGTATCTCGGTGACAGTGTGGGTGCCATGTGTGACTCGAATGATAAAAGCTTAGAGGGATCTTCATCATGAGTTTGTTCTTTATTATTGTTGGATTGAATAGATCATGAGGTTTCTTGATGCTTGTGTTATTGAAGAAAGAGACTATTCAAGAAATAGGTTGTGGTGTTTGTTAGTACTATCTTTGGACGCGGATAGTGACAGCATGAAGTATCCATAGATGTGGAATACGAACTTTAAGGTGTGCTTCTCGTAACTCTACGCAATTCTCATCCTATTTGATCCACAAAAGAATGATCTCCGAGTAACGTCTACCATGCATGTGTTTTTGTGGGAACTATCATGTGTTTAATTATATTAATGATGTTGAGAGTAGTCACTAGTGAAAGTATGAAGCCTAGGCCTTGTTTCCAAGCATTGATATACCGTTTTTAGTCACTTTTGTCACTTGTTTGCTTGCTGCCATTTTTATTACAGAATTACAAAATCACCTTTTACCATCCATATCACTTGCATTTTACTATCTCTTCGCCGAACTAGTGCACCTATACAATTAGCCATTGTATTAGGTGTGTTGGGGACACAAGAGACTTCTTGTATCTTAATTGCAGGATTGTTTGAGAGAGGATACGTTCAACCTCTTCCTCCCGTGGATTCGATAAACCTTGGGTAACTCACTTAAGGGAAATTTGCCGCTGTCCTACAAACCTCTGCGCTTGGAGGCCCAACAAGTCTACAAGAATAGAAGTGTGTAGTAGACATCAAGCTCTTTTCTGGTGCCGTTGCCGGGGAGGTGAGCGTTTGAAGGTATCTTCTTTAGATCTTGCGATTAAATCTTTTTGTTTCTTGTTTTTATTTTTACTAGTTTGGCTTATGGAATGTTGTCATTTAAATTTGCTTTTTGATAGTGACCTCTCCACCACTCCCATGGTGGATAAGGTTACTCCACATACTGAATGTATTCCTTTCAAAATACCGATGGGGATAATTGATCGTGTTATGAGTAATTACTCTCCTACTGAACATCATATTTCTAATATACAATTAGTCTATCATGTCCAAGTTCTAAATGATAGTCCTACTCTCAATGGTACTAACAATAAAGATTTTGCTTATGTGGAGAGTAATAATAATAATTTTATGCATGTGAATCATGAGAAAAATGCTTTATGTGATGGTTATGTTATTGAGTTTTCTTATGATTCTACTGAAAGTTATTATGAGAGAGGGAAGCGTGGTTATTTAAATTTTCATCTTATGAAGTTTCCCCTCTTTATGTTGAAGGTTTTAATGTTGCACTTGCTTTGCCTTCCTATGCTTAATGCTTTATGCTCCAATGATTTATTTTCTTACAAGATGCCTATGCATAGGAAGAGAGTTAGACTTAAATGTGTTTGATATTTGCTTCATGATGCTCTCTTTTGCGTTCCAACTCTTATTCTTATGAGAGCATCATTAAAATTATCATGCCTAGCTAAAAGGCTTAAAAGAAAAGAGGCTTAGTGAAGAGTAGCTAATGCCCAATAAAGTTGTTTGCAATTTGTCTTGAGTTGAACACATGTGTATTTTAATTTATGAGCACTAACCCTCTAATCAGTTTATGAGAAGTTTTGTGTGAAGTGAGTTTTTAAGTTCCAAAGGAGAGGATAATGAAGAAATTGATGATGGATCAGAGCTCAAGCTTGGGGATGCCCCATGGCACCCCCTCTGAATATCAAGAACCATCAATCATCTAAGCTTGGGGATGCCCAAGGCATCCCCTCCTCTTCATCGACTATCATAAGGTCATCTTCGTTGAACTACATTTTTATCACTTTACATATTATGTGATATGCTTGGAGCATCTTTTTGCTTTCAGTTTTGTTTTGTTTGTTTGCTGGTCATATCCTTGTTGGATCCTAGCTTTATTTATGTGGGAGAGAGACACGCTCCGCTTTTTCATTTGAATACTCCTTTGCTTCGCTTATATCTTGTTGAGTAAGCTCTCGCTTTTAGCTTTTATCTTGTTTAGAGCTGCTAGTTGTTGTTGTTAGACTCTCTTGATCTTCACTTATATTTGTTAGAGAGTTGTTTTGGTTGCTTGGTTGATTTATTAGAGCGATAAAATGCTATGCATGTGGTAGTGGTATGAAATAGAAAAAAACCTGCATAGTCTTGTAGATCACTATGTGGATAATTTGATACTCTTCAATTGTTTTGAGGCATTAAAATAACTAATGGTTAAAATATGTTGGTTAACGGTGTTATAGCTTATTAGTGGAGACATGTTAGTAGAGTGTAAATCCGTATCTTTCTTAACTAAAAACAACCTAAGTCAACAATGTTTTTGCATCATGAATTCTGCTCAGTTGAAAAGAAGTTCCTAGTGGGTAGTTACTGCAACGGTCGGGGAAGCCAACGGGGCACTTGTGTCGCCGCCACGATCCCTCTCGGGGTGTTTCTAACCATTTGTAGAACATTGAAATTGCTAGTTGTTTGCAATATACGAAATGCATTGTTGAGTTTTGATTTTTGGCACTTCCACTTCCATATTTTGCTAGCCTCTTCAGTGCTGCGCAATGCCCTCTCTCACATTGAGATTGGTGCATACTTCGCCAGTACATCCAACCCCGTGGGAGAATTTCATCTTGTTCTCCTACACATAAGCCAATTATCTCCCTCAAAACAGCCACCATACCTACCTATCATGGCATTTCCATAGCCGTTTCGAGATACATTGTCATGCAACATCCATCATTACATCATGACTTGATGTCATTCTTCATTACCATATAGTTTGTTTGATCATTGATTTAGTGTGCTGCGTGGCTTGCCACATGTTCTACATTTTTTCCACACTACGCTCGATCATGTATTAGTCTTATGAGTTATGAGTACCAAAACGTGTGATGATCCATTTGTAATATAGAGTGTTGCTGCAGTATTAAAATAAGTTGGGTGGTGCCCTAAGCGAAGGCGGAATTGCAGCTAGTAGTAGCTTTCCCTCGTTAACGAATCGGGGTTTATCAAACCAGTAGGACTTTGAAATCAACAACGAGGTGAATGTTGAAGATCTCTGGCGCTTGTCCTTCAACAGACGTGGACCTGCACACACTCAACCAAAATACTTTGCCCCCAACGGCGGAAAGGTTGTCAATCATTCTGGTCTCGCAGAAAACAAAGCGGTTAATTGTATGATGAAATAGATAAAATATGAAAAGTGACCAGTGGAATAATGATGATTAAAAGCAAGTAAATGAGGTTGTAAACAATGTAAAAAGATGGACCGGGGGCCATGGGATGGGTGAACGAATTACAGCTAGGAAATTGACAAGATCATGACACAAACCCAATTTAGCTATGAAAAAAGGACATGATAATATTTATGGAGGCATCACGACAAGGAACAAAGACCGTTGAGTCCAACTACGTCTTTGTCTAAAAAGTCCACCGTGGGATCGCTATCCAGCCTGTCATCCAACGGTATTAAGTTCCAAGCAACAGACAATTGCATTAAGTAAAGTGCATGAAGTAAGAAATACTAATATCAAAAGAGACATTAACACCGCTGTTTTACCCTTAGTAGCAACAGCACACCCTCGCCCTTAGACGTTTCTATCACTCGTGCCCAGGAACAAAAGGGGGCATGAACCCACTATCTAGCATAAATACCCTCTCTTGGAGATACACACAATCACTTGGCCAAAGTAACTACGCACATCGGAGAGCATGCAAGAACATAAATTACTCATATAAGAATCATGCACAATCTGAACATCACTTCATAATCCATCGGATCCCAGCAAACACATCACATAGCATTACAATAATCGATCTTGACCATGTTAGGCAGCTCACAAGATCATAAGACATGAAGCACAAGAGAGAGAGACTACCAACTAGCTACTGCCATGGACCAGTAGTCCAAGGTGAGACTACTCACAAATCATCCCGAAGGACGGCATGACGATGAAGAGCCCTCCGGGATCGATCTCCCTTCCGACAGAGTGCTGGGATCAGCTTCAGATTGGACCCCGAACTAGGGTTTTCGGTGACGGCGCGTCGGGGTCAAGATTCTGGAAAATAATGGCCGCCTCGATGTTTTTAGGTTATTTCTGATTTTATAGGCGTCGGAGGGGGCCGAGGAGGTGCCCACGGGTAGGGTCGGGCCCCACCCGTGGGTCCACCTAGGGCCGCGGCAGGAGGCCGCCTGCACCTTGTGGGTCGCCTCCGAGGCTGCCCTTCGGACTCCGTCTTCGTCTTGGCGTAAAAATAATCCCCATAATTTTTGGTCCAATTCCGAGAATATTTCAAGAAGTTAATTTCTGAAAGAAAAAGACAGCAGAAACAGGGAACTGGCACTTGGCATCTTGTCAATAGGTTAGTCCGACAAAATGCATAAAAATGATATAAATGACAGTAAAAACATGTGACAATAACACAAAACTAGCATGGATCACTCAAAAATTATAGATACGTTTGAGACGTATCAGCATCCCCAAGCTTAACTCCTACTCGTCCTCGAGTAGGTAAGTGATAACAAATAATTTTTATGAGACATGCAACCAACACATTCTTGATCAAGATAGTGATGCAAATCAAAGGATGTGAATGAAGAGATACAAAACAATTGTCTATAATTGATAGCAAGAAAGCAATGAATAAACAAGTTGAATCGTGCAAGCAAAACCTTTCATAAATAGTATGTCAAAGACATGAAAAGAATGTGATCAACATATTTGACTAATTCACAAGGATAATAATTCCATGACAAAAGTGTTTGAGAATCAACACAAAGGAAGATGTAAGCATTAGCAAAGAGCTTCAACTTCCAACGGCTTATCTTGTAGATAAAGTCAATATAAAGATTCATGTTTAATCTTGATAATGTAATATGCTCAACGATACCCAGGGTCAATGCTAGATGTTTGCTTTTGTGGAGATAGAAGGAAAAAGGGAAAACTGACTCAACATTAAAAGTAAAAGAAAGGCCCTTCACAGAGGGAAGCAGGGATTAGGGGGTGTTTGGTTAGGCTTTGGCTTATAAGCCATAAAAGCACCTAAATAGGTGCTTTTGGCTTTTGGCTTATACCATAGTAAAACATAAGTCAAAAGCCAAAAGCCAAAAGCACCTATTTAGGTGCTTTTTTGGCTTATAAGCCAAAGCCAAAAGCCAAAGCGAAAGCCTAACCAAACACCCCCTTAGTCATGTGCTAGAGCTTTTTGGTTTTTAAAACAAAAGTAAAATGATTTTGAGGTATGCATGCTTTCGTCAACGACTTTACAACAGAGAAGCTATCTAGTCCCTCATGACAAGCAAGGTTTTTAGACTTGTGAGAGCAGCTGGTTCTTAGAAGTGCGAGTACGCTCTTATTTCTCCTTGGTTTCACCACTGTCCAATGTTTGGGCAGATTTCTCAGATTTGCATTGCGCGGAGGAGAATTGTGAGTTATATTTATATTTTTGCTTAAGCTGCTCTCTGGTTGATTCAAGTGAAGACATAATCCATCAACACCGGGTGAAAGGGGGGGGGATGACCTCGCTTGTCACAAGTTATATCTAGCTCTCTACTGCTCCCTCATGAGCTTAAAAACAGAGGCAGAAAGAAGAAGTATTTTGAATTTTTAAAGGAAGCACATGACAAATTTACTTGGAATGGTAGGAAATACCATGCATAGGTAGATATGGTGGACTCAGCTGGCAAGAAAGTTTGGCTATGGGGATTGGATGCACGAGTGAACCATACACTCAGTACGAATTTTTAGGCTTAGCAAAAAGTGTTTGAAGCAAACATCTAACAATAACTGGTAATAGAACAACATAAGACATTTACCGGTCATAACCATAAAAACTCTACACCGTCTCCCTTGTTGACCAAACAATTCTTTTGATGGAAAGATTAGCACTATGAATTAACAACTATGAAAAAACACACAATTTCAAGCTTTCAACCATATTTCTTTACTAATCAATTCCACTCAAATAGCCAGCAAGTTTAAGCATTCAACTTAACATCTCAAAACAATTGAGAAGCATCAAGTATCCACACCATGATCTACAAAGCTATGCAGGCTTTTCATTTTATTCTATCATCACACAAACAGCATTTTATCGCATTGACAATTCAAGCAATTTTTCAACAACAACTCTCCAACATGTATAAGCGAAGAACAAGAGAGTTTAACTTAGCAACTAGCAGCTCTAAACAAGATAAAAGCTAAAAGCGAGAGCTTACTAGAAAACAGACAGTAGCTAAGAATACTCAAAAAGATATAAGCGAAGCAAAGGAGTATTCAAACGAAAAAGCGGAGCGTGTCTCTCTCCCACACTAATAAAGCTAGGACCCAACAAAGATATGAATAACAAACAAACAAAACTGAAAGTAAAAAGACGCTCCAAGCATAGCGCATAATATGTAAAGTGATAAAAACGAAGTTCAACGAAGACGACCTTATGATAGTCGATGAAGATGAGGGGATGCCTTGGGCATCCCCAAGCTTTGACTCTTCATAGTTCTTGATATTCAGAGGGGGTGCCATGGGGGCATCCCCAAGCTTGAGCTCTGATCCATCCTCGATTTCTTCATATTCCTCTCCTTTGGAACTTAAAAACTCGCTTCACACAAAACTTCTCATAATTTGATTAGAGGGTTAGTGCTCATAAATTAAAATGCACATGTGTTCAACTCATGACAAATTGAAAACCAACTTCATTAAACATTAGCTACTGTTTACTAAGCCTCAATGTGGCACTCTACCCCTAGAGTATCACATATGACGATGGTAAAGAGACAAATGCAAAATAAAAGCAGAATCTATCAAAATCTGAACAGTCTGTAAAGATCGATTTTTTTGAGGCACTTCTGCAGCTCAAATCAAAAAACTTAAAACTAACGAAAGATAGATAAAAGCATCAGGCTTGCTGTCAAACATTATTAGAAAAATATAAAATTCTGGCGATTTTAGGATTTTCGTGCAACAGGCGCATAGAATCTGTTTTTGGACAGCAACACAATACCTCGCACTTTCAATGCATTAGAGGCTAAACTTGGCACAAAAAACCAAAATAAAAATAAACAATGAAGTTGCTACAGAGGTAATGACTTCATGACTCAAGAAAATCAGAAAGCAAACTGAATATAAAAGATGGGTTGCCTCCCAACAAGCGCTTTTCTTTAACGCCTTTTAGCTAGGCGCAATGCCAAATATCAAGTTTTTTCGGAGGCCTTTGCAACATCAAGAGCATGGCTTGACCTTATGATTGATTAAAAAGGAAACTTCTTTCTATTTCTAGGGAAGTGTTCCATCTCTTTTTTAAGGGGGAACGGAAACCTTATATTTCCCTCTTTCATATCAATAATAGCACCAACAGTTCTCAAAAACGGTCTTCCCAAAATAATAGGACAATAAGCATTGCACTCAATATCCATAACAATAAAATCAATGGGAATATAATTATCATTAACAACAATAAGGACATCATCAACTCTACCCAAAGGTTTATTTTTAGAAGAATCAGCAAGATGAACATTTAAATAGCACTCTTCCAAAGGATTTAAATCAAGCATACTATAGAAACTTTTAGGCATAACAGAAACACTTGCACCAAGATCATATAAAGCATTGCAATCAAAGTCATTTATTTGCATCTTAATAGTGGGTTCCCAACCATCTTATAACTTCCTAGGGATAGAGGTTTCAAGCTTTAGTTTTTCTTCCCTAGCCTTGATAAGAGCATCGGTAATGTGTTTGGTAAAGGCAAGATTTATTTTACTAGCATCCGGTGTCTTAGCAAGTTTTTGTAGGAACTTAATGACTTCGGTAAGATTGCAATTATCAAAATCAATTTCATCATCTTTAAATAAACTAGGAGGGTCCTCTTTAGTGGTTTGGATAGTATAAACTTTAACAGTTTTCCTATTCATTTCAGCAATTCTAGCTTCTTCAGCCTCTCTAGCCCACCTAGCTTTCAAGAGAGCCATCATCCTTTCATTTTCATTAATTTGAAGAGAGATGGCATTTAAAGATTAGGTATGTTTGTCTTGATTTGGAGTGGTTCTAATTTTTAAAATTTCAACATCATGAGCAAGAACGTCCAGTTTTTCCAACTTCTCTTCAATAGTTTTGTTAAATGCTTTTTGCGAAGTGATAAATTCCTTTAAAACATTTTCAAGATCAGAGGACACATTCTTATTAGGATTATAAGAATTACCATAGGAATTACCATAAAAGTTGCCATTATTGGGAGGATAAGGCTTATAGTTGTTACTACCAAAATTATTTCGATAAGCATTATTGTTGAAGTTGTTTCTATTAAGAAAATTAACATCAACTTGATCCTTTTCTTGGGCAATTAATGAAGCAAGTGGAACATTATTGGGATCAATATTAGACTGATTGGAAGCAAGTATAGACATAATCATATCAACCTTATCACTCAAAGAGGAGATTTCCTCGACAGAATTTACCTTCTTACCACTTGGAGCTCGTTTGGTGTGCCATTGTGAATAATTTGTCATCATATCATCCAAGATTTTAGTTGTTGCACCTAATGTTGTGGACATGAGGGTGCCTCCCACGGCCGAGTCCAAAAGGTTCCTTGAAGAAAATTCAAACCTGCATAAAAAGTTTGGATAACCATCCACATAGTTAATCCATGCGTGGGACAATTCTTAACCATAGATTTCATTCCCTCCCAAGCTTGAGCAATATGTTCATTATCAAATTGTCTAAAGTTCATAATGTTACTCCTTAGTTGTATGATTTTATTAGGTGGATAATATTTTCCAATAAAAGCATCTTTGCATTTAATCCAAGAATCAATGTTATTTTTAGGCAAAGACAATAACCATTCTTTTGCTCTCCCTCTCAAAGTGAAAGGGAAAAGTTTCAGTTTTATGATGTCACTTTCTACCTCTTTATACTTTTGTATATCACATAACTCAACAAAGTTATTTAAATGAGAGGCGGCATCATCAGTACTAGCACCAGAAAATTGCTCTTTCATAACAAGATTTAGCAAGGCAGGTTTAATTTCATAAGATTCCGCTTTAGTAGCGGGTGGAGCAATTGGAGAGCATATGAAATCATTGTTATTAGTTCTAGTAAAGTCACACAACTTGGTGTTTTTAGTAGAATACATAACGATAAGATAAAATAACAAGACAGGAATAAAGACTACACTAATTTTTTTGGGTTTTAAAATTTTGAAATAGGAAAATAAACTAAACGAGATATAAAGCAAGCAAGACAAAAACAAAGTAAAGAGATTGAGAGTATGAGACTCCCCTTGCTGTAGCTCCAAAGTCCCCGGCAACGGCGCCAGAAAAGAGCTTGATGCTGTATTAAAATAAGTTGGGTGGTGCCCCAAGCGAAGGCGGAATTGCAGCTAGTAGCAGTTTTCCCTCGTTTAATGAACCGAGGTTTATCGAACCAGTAGAACTTTGAAATCAACAACGAGGTGAATGTTGAAGATCTCTGGCGCTTGACCTTCAACAGACGTGGACCTGCACACACTCAACCAAAATACTTTGCCCCTAACGGCGGAAAGGTTGTCAATCTTTCCGGTCTCGCAGAAAACAAAGCGGTTAATTGTATGATGAAATAGATAAAATATGAAAAGTGACCAGAGGAATAATGATGATTAAAAGCAATTAAATTAGGTTGTAAACAATGTAAAAAGATGGACCGGGGGCCATGGGTTCACTAGTGGAGTCTCTCAAGTAGATAAAATATGCATGTGATGGGTGAACGAATTACAGCTAGGCAATTGACAAGATCATGACACAAACCCAATTTAGCTATGACAAAAAGGACATGATAATATTTATGTAGGCATCACGACAAGGAACAAAGACTGTTGAGTCCAACTACGTCTTTGTCTAAAAAGTCCACCGTGGGATCGCTATCCAGCCTGTCATCCAACGGTATTAAGTTGCAAGCAATAGACAATTGCATTAAGTAAAGTGCATGAAGTAAGAAATACTAATATCAAAGAGACATTAACACCGCTGTTTTACCCTTAGTAGCAACAGCACACCCTCGCCCTTAGACGTTTCTGTCACTCATGCCCAGGAACAAAAGGGGGCATGAACCCACTATCTAGCATAAATACCCTCTCTTGGAGATACACACAATCACTTGGCCAAAGTAACTACGCACATCGGAGAGCATGCAAGAACATAAATTACTCATATAAGAATCATGCACAATCTGAACATCACTTCATAATCCATCAGATCCTAGCAAACACATCACATAGCATTACAATAATCGATCTTGAACATGTTAGGCAGCTCACAAGATCATAAGACATGAAGCACAAGAGAGAGAGACTACCAACTAGCTACTGCCATGGTCCGTAGTCCAAGGTGAGACTACTCACAAATCATCCTGGAGGAGGGCATGACGATGAAGAGCCCTCCGGGATCGATCTCCCCTCCGGCAGTGTGTCGGGATCAGCTTCAGATTGGACCCGGAACTAGGGTTTTCGGTGACGGCGTGTTGGGGTCGAGATTTTGGAAAATAATGGCCGCCTCGACGTTTTTAGGTTATTTCTGATTTTATAGGCGTCGGAGGGGGCCGAGGAGGTGCCCCACGGGCAGGGGCGGGCCCCACCCGCGGGTCCACCTAGGGCCGCGGCAGGAGGCCGCCTGCGCCCTGTGGGTCGCCTCCGAGGCTGCCCTTCGGACTCCATCTTCGTCTTGGCGTAAAAATAATCCCCATAAATTTTGGTCCAATTCCGAGAATATTTCCAGAAGTAAATTTCTAAAACAAAAAGACAGCAGAAACAGGGAACTGGCACTTGGCATCTTGTCAATAGGTTAGTCCGACAAAATGCATAAAAATGATATAAATGACAGTAAAAACATGTGACAATAACACAAAACTAGCATGGATCACTCAAAAATTATAGATATGTTTGATACGTATCAAGTGTTGCTCCTATAGTGAGGTAAAAATACAAAAAAAAGAGAAAAATAAAAGAGCCCCAAAAGAGGCCAAATGAGAGAGCATTTAAAAGAGCCAAGGAGGCCACCAAAATCCAAAAAAATAGAAAAAGATAGAGGGAGCAGCACTACTATCCTTTTTACCACACTTGTGCTAGTTAGAACCTACACTTCATTGTAGATAGTTCTCATGTTGTTTGAGTAGTATAACTATGTGGGGAATTAACGTTATAGAACTTGGTTGTATATTCCAAGGATGAGTCTCCTCAAGTGAGCTCTAGGTCTTCATGAGCAAGCAAGTTGGATGCACCCCCACTAGTTCCATTGGAGAGCTTTCATACACTTATGGCTCTATGTGCATCCGTTGCATGGCAATCACTAATCCTCATACAGTGTCAACTACGGGACTTCCTTCTGTCTTGTGGTTACGCTCACCACTGTTTGAGCCTTTCTTTTTGGCCTTCCAAACCTCCATCATTGTTCTCTTTTGCCATAACATTTTGGTGCCAAAGCCACTTCTTACTTGCACTAGTTGAGTAGACTTCGAAACAGTTGCTTTGTGAAGGAGATGGATTAGGACACCTGACTCGAGCTTGGCTATTTTCATGAATGACTACTTGGATGCTTCGAAGAATGATTGATGCTTTACATTGGAGACATAATTTGCAATTCTTCTTTCTAAACCTTATGTATGGTTCCATGTCTCCAACACACTTATTCATGAAAAGTTTCTAGCATTTGTTAGCTAGCGTATGTTAATCATTGTTTGCTTAATGTCAACTATAGACAATTGTTTTGGATCACCTTATTCACATCATGTGTTGTACATTACTATCTTGATCATGATTGTATTGGTTGCATGTCTCATCAAAAATTATTTTGTTATCACTTACCTACTCGAGGATGAGTAGGAGTTAAGCTTGGGGATGCTGATACGTGTCAAACGTATCTATAATTTTTTATTGATCCATGCTAGTTTTGTGATGTTGTCACATGTTTTTACTATCATATTACATCATTTTTATGCATTTTGTCGGACTAACCTATTGACAAGATGCCCAGTGCCAGTTCCCTGTTTTTGTGCTGATTTTGTTGCAGAAAGTTACTTCTGAAAATATTCTCGGAATTGGACGAAAATTTATGATGATTTTTTTATTGAAGAAATAAGGACCGGAGCCAGAAGGGCGACCCTGGGAGGGACCCGCGGCCTAGGGGCGGGTCCCACCCGTAGGTGAGAGGGGGGCCGCGGCCGCCGCCTGCCTGTGAACCTCGGAGACCCCCTCGCGACTCCCTTTGGCCTATAAATCGTCCCCGACAAAAAAACCCTAACGCCCGAAGGATTTTCACAAATATGATACAGAGCTCCGCCGCCATCGCCGACAAGTTTCGGGGGTTCAGAAGGTCCTGTTCCGGCACCCTGCCGGGACGGGGATCGACCGCCGGAGCCATCTCCATTAGCACCGCTGCTTCCCGTTATGAGGAGGGAGTAGTCCCTCACCGGGGCTGAGGCTTATACAAGTAGCTATGTGGTTATCTCTCTCTCCCATGATGTGATCTTCGTTGTGATCATGAGCTTTGTTAGTATAGTTGAATACATGATGTTTCCCTATGTGTAATGGATATGATTTTTCTCAAGTGGTGTCATCTAGTATAAGTTCAGGAGTCACCGTTGTGATCACGGTATCTCGGTGACAGTGTGGGTGCCGTGTGCGACTCTAATGATAAAAGCTTAGAGGGATCTTCATCATGAGTTTGTTCTTTATTATTGTTGGATTGAATAGATCATGAGGTTTCTTGATGCTTGTGTTATTGAAGAAAGAGACTATTCAAGAAATAGGTTGTGGTGTTTGTTAGTACTATCTTTGGACGCGGATAGTGACAGCATGAAGTATCCATAGACGTGGAATACGAACTTTAAGGTGTGCTTCTCGTAGCCCTATGCAATTCTCATCCTATTTGATCCACAATGATCTCTGAGTAACGTCTACCATGCATGTGTTTTTGTGGGAACTATCATGTGTTTAATTATGTTAATGATGTTGAGAGTAGTCACTAGTGAAAGTATGACGCCTAGGCCTTGTTTCCAAGCATTGATACACCGTTTTTAGTCACTTTTGTCACTTGTTTGCTTGCTTCCATTTTTATTACAGAATTACAAAATCACCTTTTACCATCCATATCACTTGCATTTACTATCTCTTCGCCGAACTAGTGCACCTATACAATTAGCCATTGTATTAGGTGTGTTGGGGACACAAGAGACTTCTTGTTTCTTAATTGCAGGATTGCTTGAGAGAGGATACGTTCAACATCTTCCTCCCGTGGATTCGATAAACCTTGGGTTACTCACTTAAGGGAAATTTGCCGCTGTCCTACAAACCTCTGCGCTTAGAGGCCCAACAAGTCTAAAAGAATAGAAGTGTGTAGTAGATATCAAGTACCCAATCATATTTCCCAGAAGACGTCCGAGGCCGCCGCCATCGCCAACCCTAGTTCGGGAATCGACACCGGAGGCATCTACATCACCATGTCTGCCTCCAGAGTGATGCGTGAGTAGTCCACCACGAGACTACGGGTCCATAGCTATAGCTAGATGGTTGTCTCTCCTCCTTGTACTCCATTGCTTAGATCTTGTGAGCTGCCTATCATGATCAAGATCATATTATCTGTAACTGCTACATGATTGTGTTTGCATGGATCCGATGAATTGTGGAAGTCCTTACTTTTGTTCATCTATGTGTTGTGTTTTATCTATGATCTTGCATGCTCTCTAATGCTAGTGGATGCTTTGGCCAAGTAATTCTTAGTGTTGTATGAGGGAGTATTTATGCTAGATAGTGGGTTCATGCCTCTCTTTGTTTGAGCTCGGGTTGACAGAAACGATTAAGACTAGAGATGTGCTGTTGCCACTAGGGAGAAAACAGCGGTGTGATTTCCTTGTGTTATTTACACTGCATACATTATGCACTTTGTTTATTGCAATGATCTGTTGCTTGCAACTTAATACTTTTGGGTGACATGCTGGATAGCGACCCCGAAGTGGATTCTTAGTCATAGATGCAGTTGGATAACAGTCTATGTATTTTGACGTAATGCTCATATTAGATGAAATGGTGAACTATATTGTTTTATGATAGCATTGTTGTGCGCCCACAATTCTGTCAATTGCCATGCTGTAATTTGTTACCCATCATGTATATCTTTTGGAGAGACACCGCTAGTGATCTGTGGACCCCGGTCCTATTTTTCTACATTGTTTACAACCGTTTTAATAGCTTTTCATCATCATTTGCTTGCTGGTCATATTTCACTCTCATCATAGTTTACATCCACACATTTAATTCTTTGCGTTCAGCAAGCCGGAGAGATTGACAACCTCTCTGTTTCGTTGGGACAAAGTAGTTTGTTTGTGATTGTGTGCAGGTCCGCGTTAATCTATAAGCGCCAGAGTAGATTGACACCTCGCTAAGCCTTCTCCAAGTCCTACTGGATTGATAACCTTGGTTTTGTAAATCAAAGGAAACTGCTGCTCTACTGCATCATACCTTCCTCTTGGGGTTCCCCAGCGAACGTGTGATCACGTCATAAGCAAGCTTTTCCTGGCGCCATTGCCGGGGATATGAAGAAGGCTTCTCTAACTACCAAGTCTTCCGTCAACACGCCACAAGCTTTTTCTGGTGCCGTTGCTGGGGACTTGGAAACTTCGGCTAGGGGAGTTTCACACATCCTTTCACTTTAATTTGTTATTGTCTTGCTTAGTATATTTTTTGTTAGTCTTGTTTTGTCTTTCGTTTGCTCTAAAACTGAAAAACACAAAAAAATTAAAAAATTCCAGCAAGTTTTCTTTTTCCGGTTTGTTTGATTTTATTGCTTGTTGTAGTCATGGGGCTTTTACCTGAATTTGCTATAGGACATTAAGGTAGGGAGTGGTTCCATCATTGGTAAAGACAATTGAAGAATTCCTTAATCACATTAATAGTCTTTATGATCTAAATGAAAAATCTCTGGTGGAACTTACTCATGACTATGAGGCTGCTGTAGTTTCTCTGGTGGAAAAAAATAGAAGCTAGGTTTATTAACCTTCATCCTACAATACAACAATTATTATTTAAACTTGAAAGCATGGAGAAGGGGGAAGATAAAGATTCCTTGCTTATAGAATTTGATGACATTGCCAGAGAAGCTAGAAAGATTTTTGCCCATTATAATATGCTGGGATGTAGCCTTAATATTAAGCATACCCTTAAAACTTTTGAAACTAAAATAATAAAGTATGAGGGTAAAACTGAACGTGAAAAGGAACTAAAAATACCCATACCATTTAAGCTCATAGCAATGCATGAAGCTCTGGAAAAGAATTTTGATTGGGTTGTTCCTGAAAATCCTTTTAATGAAAGAAGTTGAACAAAAGGTAGTGAGAGGGCAAATATGAACCATGCATAAGTAAAATACAATGTATCTATGAAAAAATTTCCAGCCTTTCTTTGGATGATATTATTGATAAAACTTGAATTTGCCCTTTTTGCCTAGCTAAAAGGCGTTAAAGAAAAGAGCTTATGGGAGGCAACCCATTTTATTTTAACTGTTGTTTCTTTTTGGTTTCTTTGAGTTTTGGGGGATGTTACTTCTATAACAACTCCCTTGTATCTTTGTTTTTTTGGTTTTTGGTGCCAAGAATAGCCTCTAAAGAGAGGATGACTAATTTGTGAGTTTGCTGTCCAGAAACAGATTTTTGTTCTTCACTGTTCGAAAATCCAAAAAATCACAGAACGTCATCTGTGGCTGCAAATATTTGACAGCAAGCATCAGGGTTTTGTCTACCTTTCTCTAGTTTTAAGTTTTCTGATTTGAGGTTCCGAAGTGTCCCAAAAAAATTCATCTTTACAGTATGTTCTGTTTTTGACGGATTATGTCCTTAGTTTTGCATTGCTTCTTTCACGGGCAGAGTGAAGCTTTTTCAAAGCTAGAGCTTTACTTAGACCTTTGTGACAGTAGCTAATGTTTAAAAAAATAAGTTCATGATATGTGCTTTGGAACTGAAGGAAGATATTGTTTTTGTGGACTAACCCCTCTAATGAAGTTGCTATAAGTTTTGCGTGAAGGAAGTTTTCAAGTATCCAAGTGCGAGGTAATGAAGGAAGATCAAGAAGGGACAAAAGCCTAAGCTTGGGGAGGCTCCCCATGGACCCTCCTCTGAAATATTCAAGAAGTCACAAGCGTCTAAGCTTGGGGATGCCCAAGGCATCCCCTTCTTCATCGACAATCATTGGTTTCTCTCATGGTACTATATTTTTATTCCTTTACACATTATGTGCTGTTCTTGGAGCGTCAGTTTGTTTTTTACTTTTAGTTTGTTTGTGTCTTGTTCTCTGGTCTTTGCAATAATTTGGATCCATGCATGCTTGTTTGGGAGAGAGACACGCTCCGCTTTTTCATTATACACTCCTGTTCTTCACTTATATGTGTTGAGTGTTTAGCCTTTGTTATTTTGCTTCCAGTTCTTGTTTTCAAGCATCTATTTTTCAGAGTTGTTAGCTTTTGTAGTTAGGAAGTATTGCCCTTGTTGTTTCACCCTTTTAGTTTTGTTCAAATAAGTTGATTGGTGTTTGGTTGAGTGGAAATTATCATGTAGGAAGTGTGAAAAGTGCTGCTTAATCTTGTAGATCATTGTCTTGAATATTTGGTACTTGTCAATTGTTTAGAGATATGAAGTAGATTAATGCTTAAACTTGTGGATCATCTAGTAAGAGTAGATTAGTAAAGAACTGTCGCAAAGCTTTAAATTTGTGGTGCTTGTCCTGCTTGGTAGCTCTCAAAGTCTAGATTTTTTTTTTGCAAAGAGTTGGTTTGGCCAACAAGGTAGACGGTGTGAAGTCTAGTGGTTATGCATGATGTATATCTGTAGTCAGTCATTGAAGCAAGTTGATGTTATGTGTTTGCTTGATATCCTACTAAGCCCAAAAATTCCGTACTGAGAGAGAATACTTCTCGTGCATCGAACCCCCTGAGCCAAATATCTTTGCCATTTGTGTCCACCATACCTACCTACATGTGGTATTTTCCTGTCAGTCCAAGTAAATTTTTCATGTTCTATCTTTAAAACTTTCAAAATTCTCCTTTTTGTGACTCTGTTTTTAAGCTCATGAGGAAGCAGTAGGAAGCTAGATATAACCTGTGACAAGCAAGGTCATTTCCCCCCTTTCACCCGGTGTTGATGGTTCACGTCCTCACTTGAATTTGACCCGAGAGCGGCTTAAGCAAAATATAAATATAACTCACCATTCTCCTCTGCACAATGAAAACCTGAGAAATCAGTCAAAACATTGGTTAGTGGTGAAACAAAGGAGAAAGAGGAGTGACCTCATTCCTCTAAAACCAACCGCTCTCAAAAGTCTAAAAGCCTTGCTTGAAATGGGGGACTAGCTAGTTTCTCTACTGTGAAGCCATTGACGAAAGCATGCATATCTCAAAACTGTTTTACTTCTATAAAAAAATCAAAAAAATAATAACAAGCTATAGCACATGACTAATCCCTGCTTCCCTCTACGAAGGGCCTTTTTTTTTTACTTTTATGTTGAGTCAGTCTTCCTCTTCCTTCTTAACTCCTCAAGCAATCACTTGGTGTCAACTTTGGTTCATGTTTTACTTCATGTTATATTTGTGTCTAACTGTGAAAACTTTGTGTCGTGGGGTTGTCACGGCAAGTTCTTCCTTAGGGAAGATGAGTTCCGGGGCCATTGATGATCGAAGTTCGTAGGAGTTGTTAATCTCACCAAGGGACAAGGATTTACCCAGGTTCGGCCCCTCTTGATCGAGGTAAAGACCTACTTCCTGCTTCGGCTTTATTGCTTGGACTAGTTCTCGATTACAAGGTTTCGACTCCTATCTGGGGAGTCGGCGACTATGGATCTCTCGATTCCTTGATTGCTTATGGATCTAAGGTCCTGGACCCTGCTTATAAAGGTGGCCGGGTCCCTGGATTTACAACTTACACCGAGTCACACTTGGACACGGAGTCCTACTCTAGGTCTTGGCCTTCCAAGTTAGAACTCCGGGTTGTAGTTGGACTCCTTCCTGACGGGTCCCCTCTTCGTGATGGGCTTTGGTCGGCTTGTCTCCAGCCCGGCCCATGTGACTTGATGTGTGACTCGGCTTTGGCCTTCTTGGTCTTGGCGGGTCTACTTTCCGGGTCCATGGGCCTACCTATAAAGTATCCCCCCATCAGTAGCCCCCGAATTTATCTTGAGCGCAGCTTTGGCGACTTCCTCCGACTCCTTGGTTCGACTCCTTGGCTCGACTTCTCCAATTTGAGTCACCAGCTCAGGAGCCGCTTGCTGCTAGCTACAAGATGAATTCCTACATAAAAACATAACACACACATAAAACGAGTCTATCCCCACCCCTTGTTCAAGTCCACCACTATTGCCTTTGCATTAGCTGGCCGAGTCTGTTATGGCTCTTGTGAACAAGTTCTGAAGAACTCAACTCTTTTCAATCCTTCGCTGTCACAGGACTCGCCTTTCTTGAGACAAGCCGGCTCTTCTTCCACTTATGTGACTTTTCTTTCTCTTATCATTACCTGTTTGACTCTTAATCACTGAACCGTTATCCATAGTTTGACCGTGGACCGTTACTGTAACTTTCTAGGGTTTTTCCCTCCTTATAAATTGCGAAGGGTAGGGTCCAGAACCCCTACTTGTCCCTTTCGCCCCCAAATTTCCCTTTCTCCTTTCTTCCCCGCGCGCAGCACACCCGCATGCTCGCCATGGCTCCCAAGCGCACCAAGACAGCTTCCAAGGGCAAGGCCTCCACGTCCAGCAGGACGATCGACATCGCCGCCGCGGCGGCCGCCGCCGCCAGAACTTCATCGACCAAACGCTCGATCTCCGCCGATTGGAGCGGATCCACCATTACCGCCGAGCAACTTAAGGTGCATCGGCTTGCTGGCCTGCTTCCCTCCAACGTCAAGGCTCGAGCCCCAGGGGACGAGGTGGTGCCCTCTCCCGCGAAGGATGAGGTCGTGATCTTTTCTGAACATCTATTATGCGGATTCACGCCTCCGGGTAATCTTTTCTTCCGCTAGCTTCTAGGCTTCTACAAGTTACGCATCCATGATTTAGCTCCCAATTATGTCTTGACTCTATCCAACTTCGTCACTCTCTGTGAGGACTACCTCCAAATCGAGCCAGACCTAGATCTCTGGCTCGAACTCTTCTACTGCAACCCCCAGCCTGAGACCTCTGGGGGTCCTCTTCTGCAATGCGGCGCTGTTGCTCTTCAGCGCCGCTTAAACTCTGTCTTTCCCAAGCCTATATTTCCCAATCGTGTCAAGGACTGGCACAAAACCTTTTTCTATTGCAAGGATACCTCTCCTGCCAATGAACCTCGACTCCCTCTGTTCTCTGAGGATCGCCTAGAGGCGACTCCTCTTATGAAGGCTAGGTGCTCAGAGGCCGCCCGGTCAAAAGTTGAGTCCTTGATCATCCGAGTTCGAGCTCTTTTGTCTCACAACTTGGAAAACATGGATCTTGTGCGCTGCTGGACAACCTGGAGAATTCAGCCGCTGAGTCCTAGGACTCGGCTTATCTGTCAGTACACCCGCTGCGTGACCGATGACCTCCGCACAACAGATAAATTATCAGATGGTCCTGAACTGGGTCGGCTAATCAAAAAGCTGACTGGGAAGCCAGTGAAGGACCAGGCGCACTTTGGGCTCCAACCCTTCTGCTCCACCAACCCAGCTCCTGATGTAAGCATTTTACCTTGTTGCATTTTCAACTTGCTTTTCTCCGTCTCATTTGCTAACTCATTCTCTCTGACTCTTTTGCAGCTAACTGACTCCTTCTAGAAGCCAACCTCTGAAGCTGGAACTAGAGCTGAAGCTGAAACTGGGGTTGAGGAGGAGACTCTCGTCACAGAGCAAACTACTATGGCAGAAGATGTTAATGATGATACCAACGAGGAGTCCTCTCAAGAGGCTCACGTTGAAGATGATGGTGATGCTGATGAAGATGAGGAGTCCTCACCAGAGGCTCCTGCTGAGGATGACAATGATGAAGGCGAGTCCTCCCCGGAGGCTCCTGTTACTGAGCAGGGACACAGGGCTTCTAGCCCTGCCGCTGCCCAGCCAACCTCATCTGAGGAGTCATCAGCCGCGAAGAGTCACTCCTCCTCTTCCCCAGCCTCCAATAATAATGGGTCTCGAGAGGCTGTCCCCAAGGTACCTCTCTCACGAGTCCTTGGGTCAACCCATTCGACTGCTAAGCCTGAAGAATGTGTGCAGAGTGTCATCGCTGCTAGGAAGAGGAAGTTACGATCTGATGGGCCTGCGGATGCCCCTGATCCTTTGCCAGTTTCACACCAACGGAAGTCAACCTCTCCTCCCAGCAAAGATGACTCCTACCACTCTGGCATGTCTATGCCATCTTCTGACTCTCAGGCCTCCTTGGACCTTGAGACTAATACTGGGTATGACTCCTTTGCCTATTTGTACTCATATGACTTCTGCATTTCTCTTTCATTAGATTACAGCTGACTTGTGTCTTTTCTATTTCAGGGCTCGGCCTTATCTGAAGGTCACCAAGCTTCAACATATGGCTGATGTCACAGCATCTCGTGGGTCCGTCCCTCCGTCGACTTCCCAGACGACGAGCACTAAGACGACTCCTTCGACTCCTGCCTCTGCAGGTGTTAGAATTACTACAGCTCCCACTATCCCCGAGTCCCCTTCAAGGACTCGGGAGGCGACTCCATTGGTAGTCCAGTCCTCTTCCAGGACTGAGATTCCTACAGCCATCCCTCATCCTCCTCCGGCTCCTCAGAAGGCGACTCCTGCAACCCAACTGAACAACGAGCCGACCAAGTCTTCCATTGACTACAGTCGACTTCGAGTGGCTGATAACTTGTCTTTCTCTGAGGCTTGGGCAGAGGCTGTCGACTTAAATGATCAAGCAGCCAGGCTAAAGGATGATGAACAGATGGCTCTTAGGTCTCTTCAGATGATCCATAATGTAAGCTCTATGACTTCTACTCTTTATGCTTTCTGGTAGCCTCCTATTGCAGTAGCCCCCAAGCACCTTATCTGTGGTGACTTGTGGCAAAGATAGGTGCTTTGATCTGAGCTTTAACTCAATTGCTGTGTAGAAAAACTTGCACATTGTAGCCCCCAAGCTCTGAGTCCTTAGCTCTACTAGGACTCGGGGCTATTGATTTAATGACTGTTAGGTTCTTGGACCAAAAACTTTTCCACGAGTAGCCCCCAAGCGCCGGGTTGTCAGCCTGCGACAACTTGGAGCTACAAATTAATGTAATTAACTGGTACTTAGCTTGTAGAAAAAAATTTCTACTCTGCGAGTAGCCCCCAAGCACAAGTTGTTAACTGGTGATGACTTGGAGCTGCTAACTCTCTGACTATGACTTGTGACTTTTGCATCTTGTGAAAAAATCTGACTCTTGAGTAGCCCCCAAGCGCCAAGTTGTTAACTTGTGACGACTTGGAGCTCATGAGTTCTCTATTTGACTTGCGGATCATGACTTGCAACATCTGACTTGTCAATTCTGACTCGTGCCTGCAGAACCTTATTGCCAAGATGAAGAGGGATATGAAGGAGCTGGAGGACCAGGCAAGCTGCTAGTGGCAGGTCTGCTCAGACTGAAAAAAGAGCACTCCCTTCAACTTGAAAAGGATTTGAAGATTCTATCTGCTGAGCTGGAGCAGGTCAAAAAACAATCTGCAGATGCCAAGAGAACTGCCCAAAAAGCACATAATGATCTGAAAGCAGTCTTTGACACCTGCCGTAAAGGGATTGGAGCTATGTGCCAACATATATTTGGTAAGTTTGTGTCTTTGCNCAGCTCAACTGGACGACGAGCCGGCCAAGTCTTCTTCGAGTGGCTGATAACAATGTTTTTCTGAGGCTTGGATAGAGGCTATCGAGCTTAATGATCAAGCTGCCAGACTGAAGGACGACGAGCAACTGGCCCTTAGGTCTCTTCAGATGATCCATTATGTAAGCTTCCTGACTTCTAGTCTTGCACTCTCTGAAAGCCTCCTATTGCAGTAGCCCCCAAGCACCTTATCTGTGGTAACTTGTGGCTAGGATAGGTGCTTTGTTTTGATCTCAGTTGCTATATAGAAAAACTTGCACAATGTAGCCCCCAAGCACTTAGTCCTTAGCTCTACTAGACCGGGGCTGTTGATTTGATGACTCTTAGGTTGTTGACCAAAAACTTTTCCACGAGTAGCTCCCAAGCGCCGGGTTGTCAGGCCTGCGGCAACTTGGAGCTACAAATCAATGTAATTAGCTGGTACTTAGCTTGTAGAAAAATATTTGCTCTGCGAGTAGCCCCCAAGTGCCAAGTTATTAACCTGTGACGACTTGGAGCTGCTAACTTTCTGATTATGACTTGTGACTTTTGCACCTGGAAAAAATCTGAGTCCTGAGTAGCCCCCAAGCGCCAAGTTGTTAACTTGTGACGACTTGGAGCTCATGAGTTCTATATTTGACTTGTAAATCCTGACTTGTAAAATCTTACTTGTCAATTCTGACTTGTAAAATCTGACTTGTCAATTCTGACTTGTGCTTGGAGAACCTTATTTCCAAGATGAAGAGGGATATGAAGGAGCTGGAGGACCAGGGAGCTGCTAGTGCTAGGTCTGCTCAGGCTGAAAAGGAGCACTCCCTTCAACTAGAAAAAGATCTAAAGATTTTACTTGCTGAGCTGGAGCAGGTCAAAAAACAATCTAAAGCTGCCAAGAGAACTGCCCAAAAAGCACATAATGATCTGAAAGCAGTCTTTGACACCTGCCGCAAAGGCATTGGAGCTATGTGCCAACATATATTTGGTAAGTTTGTAAATTTGCTTACTCCTTCTTTGAACTTGGTCTGAAGTGCTCAACCACTTGTACTCATTGATTTCTTTCTGCAGGGTCTGACTCCCAAAAACTCAAGCTGCCAGTTAGCAAGCAACTTCATGAGATGCTAGACCACTGTCATGGGCTGCAAGAAGGAGCCCGTGCTATGGTGAAGTACTTGAATGCTAAGGGCAAGTGCCCGAAAGAGCCTGAACGTCTGGTGGATGAGTTGTCCAGAGCACCGGGGTACATGCGCCTCTGGAAGCAATCTTCTTTGAGGAGAGCCTCCATCAGGATCCTTGCCCTAGCCCACAGCTATTACCCCAATGTCTTAGAGCCAGCCCTGCTTACTATGGGGAAGCCAGAGCAGCATGAAGATGGCACTCCGTTCACCCAGGATGACTTCAAGGCTAAGGAGAAGTTGGTCTGCCCCTATGCTTGTGAGATTGCCAACAAGATGGACCCTGAGGTATGGGTTCATCATTATGACTTGGAGAACAAAAGGGTTGCCCCAGAGACTCCTGCGATCGTAAACTTTGGCCGCCCCTCACAGGACTCAGCTGGTGCCCCTTCTTCTGCTGCGCTGAGTTCTTCTGCCCCGGCGGCTCCTGTTCTTGGCAACCCGACTATTGCAGAGCCTGTACTGAAGACTCCTGCTGCGCCCACTCCTTCAAGAGCTACGACTGGGGACTCCCAGCCTCAAGAAGAAGAGAAGGTACAACACGCAAAGGGCCCAAGAGCTGCTGGTTTCCACATGAAGAAAGTTGCCACCAAGACTCTTGTGAAGCCGACTCGTGCCTCTACTGCTCAGGCTAAGGACAAATCTCCAGCTAAGGACTCCTCAGCTCCAGCCAAGAAGTCGACTCCTGCAAAGGATCATCCCCTTGATGACTTTTAGAGTTTCTTTAATACTGTACTGCTGTAATGCTGGTGCAAAACTCTTGGTTTTTAAATTAGCTACTCTGAGTTGTGCCAATCGGCTTGTAATGACTTGCTTATTTCACTGCGACATTGATATGTCTTATCTATGCAAGTCATTGCTTGGTTCTTATAACCCGTCCAATTTTTCACTGATGAATAAGTAGGCCCTGCATGACTTCTCTTATAGTTTGTGCTGACAAGCTCCCAATTCTTATGTCCTTAGGATTCATAAGAATTAGAGACGAATCATGCATGTAGATTAGCCATATTGTGCAGGATGCATCTACTTACCAGCGAGAAAATTAGGAAAATTCGGCTACTGAGCCAGGTTCAAAGGTTAAGCTTGACTTTTTTCCTGAAAAGCAAGCCCCCAAGAACCTTGATGATCAAATATAAGGAATAAAGCGCACTCACTGGGTGACTCGACTAAAGAACTCATATTCAGAGAAGCCGGCTTTATTTCCTTTGATCATAATGATTTGATTACATCTAGGTATGGCTCACTGGGCTCTTTGCCTTTCAACTCATAAAACTATTACAATTTAGCTATAGTAAGGACGTAGCTGAGCTATGTTCCATGGCCTCTTTGCCTCTGCATATGGGTCTAGTGTGTGAGCTGTGTCA
This sequence comes from Puccinellia tenuiflora, assembly GCA_012064385.1. Classification (NCBI taxonomy): domain Eukaryota; kingdom Viridiplantae; phylum Streptophyta; class Magnoliopsida; order Poales; family Poaceae; genus Puccinellia; species Puccinellia tenuiflora. The sequence continues at coordinate 101,923 of QRDG01000626.1, read as the reverse complement.
GCTCCTTTACTTGTACTTGCCGGCTCTCGTACATCCATTAGATAGTCAACCCATTGTGCAAGTTCTTGCTTATAACGAACGGTCCTTCCCATGGTGGAGATAACTTCTGCATCCCTTCCTTATTTTGGACTAGGCGAAGCACTAAGTCACCTTCCTGGAAAGTTCGAGTCCTGATTCTGCGTGCGTGATACCGCCGCAAGTCCTGCTGATAAACTGATGACCTCTCAAGGGCTAACTCCCTTGCTTCTTCGAGTGCGTCCACTGAGTCCTGACGAGCGAGTTCATTCTCTGTCTCGACACAATTGGCGACTCGTGGCGAGTCGTGCAGTAAGTCGCTAGGCAGGACGGCTTCTGCTCCATACACCATGAAGAACGATGTGAAGCCAGTAGACCTGTTAGGAGTCATCCTTATACTCCAAAGTACTGCTGGTAGCTCCTCCACCCAACTTCCAGCGGCTCTCAACAAGGGGACTCGTAGCCGAGGTTTAATTCCCTTTAGCAACTCCTGATTTGCTCGCTCTGCTTGTCCATTGGACTGTGGATGTGCCACTGAGGCTAGGTCGAGTCTGATGTTGTTCTCCCCATAGAACTTGGCCATCTCCCCGACTGATAAGTTAGTCCCATTATCTGTGATGATGATGTGAGGATACCCAAAGCGTGTTGCTATCTTTTTGAAAAATCTCACTGCTGATGCTCCGCCGACTCTGCTAACGGGCTCAACTTCTATCCACTTGGTGAACTTGTCAAATGCTACTAGCAGATGGGTCTTGTGGCATGGCGACTTTGAGAAAGGGCCCACCATGTCAAGCCTCCAAACTGCAAACGGCCAAGTGATAGGGATGTATCTGAGTTCTTGTGCTGGCACGTGGTCTTGCCTTGCGTACCTTTGGCATCCATCACAAACTCGCACTATCTTTTCTGCGTCTAGATGTGCTGTTAACCAAAAGAACCCGTGCCTGAAAGCTTTTGACACCAAGGATCTAGTGGATGCATGATGACCACAATCACCTGCATGAATCTCTTGCAGGATTTGCCTGCCTTCTTCTGGAGACACACATCTCTGGTAGACTCCAGTGACACTTCTTCTATACAACTCGCCATCAATGACTGTGTAGGACTTGCACCGTATGATGAGTTGCCTCTGTTTGACTTTGTCCTTTGGAAGTTCACCCCGGAGGAGATATGCAAGGTAGGGCTCTGTCCATGATGGTATTGCCCGTACTGCTGCCACAAGTGCCGACTCTGGTTCTGGGAAGGCTAACTCCTCCTATGAAGGCAACTTGACTGATGGATGGTGGAGTTCATCTACAAACACGTTTGGAGGTGCTTTCTCTCAACGAGAGCCGAGTCGTGATAATGCATCTGTGGCTTCATTCTTGCGTCTGTCAATATGCTCCACTTGATAACTCGAAAAGAACCCGGCTATCTGTTCGACTACTCTTTTGTAAGACGCCATGTTTGCATCCTTCGAGTCCCAGGTTCCAGATACTTGCTGAGCTACGAGATCCGAGTCTCCAAAGGATCTGATACGCTTGATGTTCATCTCCTTGGCCAAACGTAGACCATGTAGCAAAGCTTCATACTCTACCATGTTGTTTGTACAATCAAAGTGTAACTGAAAGACGTATTCCAACTTATCTCCTTTAGGCGAAGTCAAAACCACGCCGGCTCCTGAGCCCTCTAACTGCCTGGACCCGTCGAAGTGCATTATCCAATATTTAGTGCAGGGTGAATTTGGTGAGGATGTGAAATCTGTCCAGTCATTGACGAAGTCAACCAGAGCTTGAGACTTGATTGCTGTCCTAGGCTCATATGTGATATGGTAAGGACCCAATTCGATTGCCCACTTGGCAACTCGACCTGTTGCATCTCTGTTGCGTATAATATCAGCTAGCGGTGCTAAACTCACCACTTTGATTGGATGCTCTTGAAAATAATGCTTAAGCTTCTTACTTGCAAGGAAAACTCCATAGACTAACTTCTGCCATTGAGGGTACCTTTGCTTTGAATTTGTGAGGACTTCACTGATGTAGTAAACAGGCCTCTGTACTGAATACTCTTTACCTTCCTCTGCACGCTCCACAACCACTACTGCGCTGACAACTCCTTCATTGGCAGCCACTAACTTCTGCCATTGAAGGTACCTTTGCTTTGAATCTGTGAGGACTTCACTGATGTAGTAAACAGGCCTCTGTACTGAATACTCTTTACCTTCCTCTGCACGCTCCACAACCACTACTGCGCTGACAACTCCTTCATTGGCAGCCACATATAATAGCATGGGCTCCTTATCTGTAGGAGCTGCAAGTACTGGTGCTGATGATAGGGTTTTCTTCAATTCTTCAAAAGCATCGTCGGCTTCTTTGTCCAACAAGAATTTGTCTGACTTCTTCAGGAGTCGGTAGAGAGGACCCGCCTTCTCTCCGAGTCTTGAGATAAATCTGCTTAGGGCTGCTACACAACCGGTGAGTTTCTGAACATCTTTAGACAAGTCAGCTTCTGCAGGTTGTGGGATAGCCTTTGATTTTCTCTGGGTTTGCTTCAATGCCTCTCTCTGAAACAATGAAGCCAAGGAGTTTGCTTGCAGGGACTCCAAAAACACACTTGGTTGGGTTGAGTTTCATCTTGTACTTGCGCAGATTATCAAAGGTTTCTGTCAGGTCTGCTATCAAGGAGTCGGCTTTCAGAGACTTGATAACCACATTATCCACATAAGCGTGAACGTTCCTTCCAATCTGTTCCTTGAAACAGTTCTGGATGCACCTCTGGTATGTAGCTCCTGCATTCTTGAGCCCAAAAGGCATTTTCATATAACAAAACGCTCCAAAGGGTGTAATGAAAGATGTCTTCAGCTCATCCTCTTTCTTGAGTCTGATCTGATGGTACCCTGAATAAGCATCCAGGAAACAAAGTAACTCTGACCCCGCTGTGGAGTCAATGATCTGGTCAATACGAGGCAAAGCAAACGGGTCCTTAGGGAAATGCTTGTTAAGACCCGTGAAGTCGATGCACATACGCAGCTCTCCTATTTTCTTTGGCACTAGTACTGGATTGGCTACCCACTCTTGGTGAAAGACTTCCTTGATGAACTCAGCTGCAAGGAGCCGAGCCACCTCTTCTCTAATGGCTTTTCTCCTGTCATCGTGAAACTTGCGTAGACCTTGCTTAGCTGGTCTTGCATTAGGGTTAACATGTAAGCAGTGCTCGGCGAGTTCTCTCGGGACTCCTGGCATGTCCGATGGCTTCCATGCGAAGACGTCCCGGTTCTCACAGATGAACTCGACGAGCGGGCTTTCCTATTTGTCAGATAGATGTGGCCCAATGACTAACTGCTTGGAGGAGTCACCTAGGGTGAAATCCACTGACTTGGTATCCTGAGCTGACTTGAACTTCATCTTCTCCTCTGTGGCCGGCTTCTTGAGGACTGAGTTGTCCTCCGGGTCCACATTTGCTTTATAGAATTTGAGCTCTTCTTGGGCACAAGCTGTCTCAGCCATAGCTGCATCTCCTAGTTCACACTCCAATGCCATTTGTCTGCTGCCATTAACTGTAATGACTCCTGCTGGACCTGGCATCTTGAGCTTCAAGTAAACATAACATGGTCTGGCCATAAACTTAAAGTATGCTGGTCGACCAAAGAGAGCATGGTATGGACTCTTGAGATACACTACCTCAAAAGGCATAATCTCTGAACGAAAGTTCTCCACTGTGCCGAAAGAAACCTTAAGATAGATATTACCGATGGGTTTGGCTGACTTCCATGGTACTATCCCGTGAAAGACTGTCTCAGTTGGTATCAACTGTCTATCTTGCAGCTGCATCCTCTTGAACGTGTCACAGTATAAGATGTTGATACTGCTTCCACCATCCATGAGCACCTTGTTCAATGTGTGGCCCCCAACTTGAGGTGCTACCACCAAGGCTAGCTGCCCTGGGTCGTCGACTCTTGGTGGATGATCTGCCCTACTCCATGTGATGGTTTGCTCTGACCACCTGAGCCACTGTGGGACTGCCGGCTCCACTGCATTAACAGCTCTAACTTTTAATTTCTTGGCACGATTGAACGTGCTTATTGTAAAGACATGATAACTGCCGCGACTCGGGTTCTGTGGCCGAGTTGTGACATAATATTTCCCATTGCCATCGTGAAGCTGCTTCGGGTTCTGCTGGAACCCGCCCTGCTGGTTACCTCCTCCTTGAGGTAGGTTAGGATTAGCGGCTCCTCCACCGTGATTGCCGGGTCCTCCATCACCATTGTTTCCACTATATCCATTGTTGTTGTTGCTCCTATTTCCTGGTCCTGCGAACCTGCCATGCTGCAGATCCACACACTGTCCCAAGGTATGACCACACTTCCCGTTTCTGGCATGTTTAGGGCATGGACTCGCCAAAACCTCCTCTGTGGTTGGCCTACGCCCTTGATATCCTTGAGAATTGTTGTCCTTGCGTCTGACCCCAGTATTTGTATTAGCTACCAAGTCAGAGTTGTCTCCATATGGCCGTTTGTTACCTCCCTGGTTCTGATTTTGATTTTGGTTCTGGTTCTGACTATTGCTACCATGTCCTTTATTTCCCTCCTCCTGATCCTTTGTTTTGTTCTGTGGAGCGTGCTTATTTGCACCCGCCATGATTTCGCCAATCGTAAGGGGAATACCTTGATTCAGGCTCTCCTTCATACGACCCAGCTTCCAACTGAAGGGACTATAGCTACAATTTCTCTCCATTGCCATTAGTACTGAAATTGGTGGGAGTCCTTACGAGGAGTTGATGATCTCCGACACCCGCTTCATCCAATGCCTAGCGGACTCGCCCTTCCTCTGAACACACAGCTCCAAGTTCTCTATGGTACTAAGCTTTTTGCATGTTCCCTGGAAGTTCTGTATAAAAGCCGCCTTCAACTGCTCCCAAGAATTGATTGATCTAGGAGGCAAGTTACGCATCCAAACTTTGGCTGCTCCCTCCATCATAAGGTACATGAATTTGGCGCACAGGCTACCTGTGGCATTGCGGATACTCATCGCCATCTCATATGTGCCCAACCAAGAAGTCGGGTCCATGTTGGGCTTGTAATTGGGAACCTTGCACGGCTCCTTGAAGTCGCTGGGGAAGGACTCGGACCTGATGGCATCTGACAGGCACTCTGATCCTGTTAGTGAAGCGGAAGCACCAGGAAAAGTCACCTCTGTGTGCACCCGGGTTGGCTGAGTCTGGTTAACTGCACCAGCTAGGGCTCTGTCCCTCTCAGCCTCCCGAGCCCTGGCTGCCTCCCTCTCTAGTCGTTGTCTCACTTCATCAACCACCAGTTGAGCTCGTGAGGCAGTTGGTATGTTTGCCCTGTTCCTCTCTTGTTCACGGCACCTTGCACTTGTGGAGTTAGCCGGGTGAGACTCATCATGCCGACTCCTTGTGCCAGAGTTGAACGGTGTTGAGTGTAGCCTACTTGCATCTGGAAACGCTGGGTAAAGAGCTTGCTGAGTCATTGCTGTCTTTAGCATCTCAATAGCACGGCGGGTCTCCTGTCCCGCTGGTCCTTCTGGTATCTCGATGTTCTCCAATCTCATAGTTGCCGCATGAACGTTGTCCATTGGATTAGAGTAATGTCCCTCTGGAGTACGAAATCTACCAGTGGAGGTCCCATGCCACCCGTTGATCCTCCTCCGACTCCTCCCTTAGGTGGTGGTCCATTGGTACCGTTGCCCCTGGGTCCTTCTAGAGGTGGTGGTGCTGGTCTTGCTCCTCCTCCTGCGGCGCCTCCTGCAGCTGTTGAACTCCCTAGCCCGGCTCCTGCACCTGGACCATTGGGTGTGCTGAACAAAGCGGTTGGATTTACAAAGACTCCCTCGCGTAGGCGACTCCTGGCTCTGCGATGCTGAAATGAGGTGAGTTCCTCTCGGCGACTTCGCACTACCTGGGCCTCAGCTTGGACCCGGGCCCGCTCTTCTGCCAATCTGCGATTTGCCTCTGTGACTTCTGTTAGCTGCCTTTCTAATGCAGCACGAGCACTGGCTAACTCAGCCGCCTGTTCTGCTGTGTTACTTGCGTTGATTTCCTTTGTCAGCAAAGTTGGATCAAACTGATTTCCGCCGTATCCAGACATATAGACTCCAACGACGCGGGCACGTACTGGTGACTCCGCATAATCTTCCTCCTCAGTACCGTACCCAAGCCGATATTCGAACAAGGGAAAGATGGATTCTGAATCAGCGTCTTAATCTGGCTCCATACATGGCTCTGCCAGCGACTCCTCTTCATTGTTAACGACAAGTTGTTCCTCTGGTTCGGCGATGATGCCGACTTCTGATGTGCCGACCGACTCCTCGCCGTCGGACCCGACAACGACCGTAGGCTCTGATACTGATTCCGCCGAGTTAGCACGAAGTCCTGACGTGCAAACCATGCCGACGAACACGTTGATTCCTCCAAAGACAAGCTGATAACCCTCGTCGACTTCCTGCATCTCTGGAGTCCAACCGGAGTCATCGATCTCGGTTTCTCCGTGCTCATCAGTGTAGACCCGCCCGATGGCGAGTTTCTCCATGGCCCGGCGAGCTGCTCCCACGATCTCAACTCCTTTCATCATAGGCCGCACGGTGGGTGCCAACTGTCGTGGGGTTGTCACGGCAAGTTCTTCCTCAGGGAAGATGAGTTCCGGGGCCATTGATGATTGAAGTACGTAGGAGTTGTTAATCTCACCAGGGGACAAGGATTTACCCAGGTTCGGCCCCTCTTGGTAGAGGTAAAGACCTACTTCCTGCTTCGGCTTTATTGCTTTATACTCGATCTCGATTACAAGGTTCCGACTCCTCTAATTCAGGAGTCGGCGACTTTCTGGTGTTGCTGATTCTAGGTCCTCTCTCGTTAGGGTTTGCCAGACTTGTTCGCTTATCGATCTAAGGTCCAGGACCCTCCTTATAAAGCCGGTCGGGTCGCTGGACTTACAGGTTTATGCCGAGTCACACTTGTACACGGAGTCCTACTCTAGGTCTTGACCTTCCGAGTTTAGAGCTCCGGGTTGTATCAGGACTCCTCCCTGACGAGTCCCTCTTTCGTCATGGGCCTTGGTCGGCTTGTCTCTTGCCCAGCCCATGTGACTTGAAGCACGACCCGACTTTGGCCTTCTTGGTCCTAGCGGGTCTACTTCCCAGGTCCATGGGCCTACCTATAAAGTATCCCCCATCACCGACCCGTCAAAGCCAAGCCGTGTTGTCGTGAGGAGGGGCAAGAGGAGCATCATCGGAATGGAAGGACCCACCAATGAGCAATACTTAGAAAAGAACGGCGATCCAAAGATCGAAGAGGAATTCGACAAGTACTTCGACAACCCGACTGCCGCAGGAAAAAGGAAGACCACCCTACCTACTAAAGATTCTCCGTTCACGAGAAGAAACCTCAACATTCCTGGGCTAAAGTATTCAACCGCGAGGAAGAAGGGCAAGAAGATTGCAAAGAGACGCTAGCTCTAGCTAGCTAGCTCGGAATTGAGATCATGCACATGAGACATGACATTTTTCGTGTATGCATATGCCTTTACTCGAATATATAGACATTTTTGTGCATGTATGCATATGCCTTTACTCAAATATATGTTTTTAATCCTTACTTTAAATAGATTTGTAAAATAAAAAAAGTGGGAAAAATGTTTTTGAGGCAACCAGGATTCGAACCTGGATGCCCCAGGTTATGCTCAGCGTGGTTGCTTCCACTGTGGTGCTGCTGTGACTGTGTTTTGAGGAGCCCAGATTGCTGTTTTGTATTTGGCTAAGTGCCAAATATGCATGGCGCATTCCTCACAATATGCGCCATAGATGTTGCCAAATATGCGTGGCGCATTTGGCCTGAAATGCGCCACAGATATTGGACACTTAGCCAAATAACCGAACCGTTCCCCTCGCAACCACACACACCCGATCCCAAACCTAGCCCGCGTCCTCCTCCTCCTCCTACCGACAGATGCCGACCCCCACCAGGAGCTCTACCGCCCGGCCCTCTACTCCGGCAGCTGCATCCCCGAATGCCTCCGTCCCCAACCTACTCACAGCAGCTCCGGTCATCGCCTCCCCGACCTCCAAATCGAGTGGCAGCACCGGCCGGCGGCTCCCGCCCCGGATCTCCACCGCGCCCGCATCGGGACGACTCGAAGCCCGCATCGCTATCGCTGATCCCCTCCACTCCCCCTCCCCCATCGAGCATAGTCCCGAGCACCGTCGCCTTCCGCCCCGAGCGCCATCGAGGTGAGTCCGTCATCCCCTTCCTCCTTCTCCCTCCCATGTGCCCCTCCTCCCCTTCTCCACAAGCATCTTGTAATATACTTGATTGGTAGGCGCGGCGGCCGAAAGATTCGATCCCCCTCGTGACGAATTGCCGATTATTGCCTTGTTCAGATGCTCGCCGGGTTGCGAAATTAATCTTGTATAAATCTGATCGAATTAATTTTGATCTACATAGACTCTGGACCCTCTTGTGATCACTTGGATAAGCAACGACAAATTGTGGACAAATTAATTTCGTCGGATTTTTCAGCTTAATGATGCTCTATTTTCGATAAAGTTTATTCAAATGATTAGTCTGCTGTGTCATGTGTACTTGTGTAGTTCATGAAAGTTCGAATAACATGCCCAATTTGGAACTTTGGATCACCATTAAGTGCGAGCCCGTCCCAGGGGTCGACGGCGGACCCGCGGTGGGACACGCCCTTCAATAGGGCGATAAACGTGATCAAGGGGAGGGCCAAGTCCTTGCCGCCGACTTCAGCTGGCCGCGTGTCCGGCTATGGTATGTACGACAAGGTTGGCGACTTCAAGAAAGAGGACCCAGAGGCGAAGAAAGCGAGGAAGAAGGCCGCGGCGGCGGCCGCCGCAAGTGAAAAACGTGAGGTTGAAATGCTCCGGGAGCAGATGCCGAGCCTGATCGTCGAGCAAGTGCAGCAGAAGATCCGCGAGATCATTCCCGATGAGCTGTGGGAGGGGCTCGCTGCTTGGAATGTGGCAGGTCGACGAGGGCCGCTAGTGGTGCCCAGCATCTCCGGCAGCAACTCTATCCAGCACGTGTCACCGGACGTGGTGACGCCCGAGACCGCCAACGTCGAGGCGCAGCCGACGGTCGCTCATGTGCCCCTCCCATTGGCACCAACACCAACGCGCACCCGGAGGTCGGTCTAGTGACACCACCTCCCGCCGATGCCAACATCGAGCAGCCGGTCGCACCGGTGCCCCCTCCCGCCACAACTAAGGCGCAGCCGCCGAGGACGGTGCCTCGGCGGCCACAACCTCGGCGGGAGAATGATACCGGTGTCATGACATTAGCCGAGCTCAACGCCATCTCCAAGGTAATGTCTCCGGCCAACACATTTCATTTCCTTTGCCTTTGATGACTATAGCTAGCCAGCGCCATCTCACGAGATGCATGCACTATTTTCCCACAGAACACAGCTTGCACACTCTTGCATTTCGTGGACGGCGAGCTGGAGGATGTTGGCAAGGGCACAATCATTCAGCCAAATAGCACAATCATGCACCACAAGGAGATGGTCAATGACTTGTTCAAGGTCCGGCTGGCTCGGGTGTCGTCGGGGTGCGAAAACATGGACCCCCCTCCCAACCTCAAGGCGCCGACGAACGTAAGAACCTTGAGGGTTGCTGCGGCTGGGTCTTGACATGGCCGAAGACCCAGATTAGGCTTGTGAAGGAACAACAAGCTACTCAGCCGCCGCCACGTATGCCACCTCTTCGGCGGCCACAACCAACTGTCGCCACCACCACCTCCTGTCACCAGCAGTTGTTGGCCGCCGCTTTATCGCCGCCGCCACCACCACATGGCAAGGCCGTCGCTACACCGCCACCGCCTGAGGACATCAACGATGATGATGAGGACCCCAATAAGTGGCTCAATACCGGCGCCACCGACTCTTTGTTCATGCCAAACATGGAAGAACCCTACCGCGTCCGCGAAGATGATCAAAATGCTCGTACCAAAACATGCACGCGTCTGGACTTCCATGGTGCCCTATAGGAGACGCCTCCGGATGCTAGCACTGCTGTTCCTAAAGTCAATCTGGGAAATATTTTCAGACCCAACACACTCCAAAAGGCGACCGATGAGGAGTTGGCAGCCGGTGGTCCTATCGAGAAGAAGAAGCACCACCGGAAGAGAAACAAGAAGGATAAGCCGTCTGCGAGCCAGCGGCCGGCCGCTCCGAAGAGGCCCTAGGTTCAAGACGACCCGATGTCACAACCCACTGAGGGCACCTTGAAGGGCAGAATTCACGAAGCTGGAAAACCGATTATGAGTGATGAGCTGGTCGCAAATGCAAGTGGAGCGATGTTGAACCTGATGCACAATATTCAGTTTCTGGAGGAGGGTCTTCTTAAGGAAACAAATCCATCGTACCTCGTTTTCACGGCGAAGGTTCCAACAGGCACGGACTTTGTCGATAATCACCCCGCGGATATCTTCTTCATATCGTACGAGGATGTCTTCAAGCTTTTCAACGCCAAACGGCTGGACTATAACTTGGTCCGCCTATACACGCTCCAGCGGGCGATGAAGGTCAACAGAGAGAACAACCCTGGCGTCGTGATAGCGGACCCCTACTTCATGCGTGAAGGCATGTTGTCGAGTCCAGCGAACCGGGCCAGTGCAAAGAACTACCTACAGAAGTTCATGCTGGACAACCAGAGCAAACAAGACATTCTTCTGCCTTACTTTCCCGAGTAAGTGCACACTCGCTCGCCGCCGTAATAACTTGTCATTTCTTAGTTTTCGATAGCTCCTTTTCCAACATTATTTCGTTTCAACTGTTTTGCGCAGAGACATATACTGCACACTGATCCTCGTTCACCCGAGGTACTCGATAGCCACCTATTTAGACTCGGGGAGCGAGGCGAAGACAAAAAACTACACCTACATCAAGGGTGTTCTAGATGATGCTCTCGAGGGATACGCCAAGAAGGGAGGCGACTTCACGACGGGGGCGGAAAATGTCAAGGACGGCAGACACATGTTCAAGCACATAACCAAGTTCCCCTGCGTCAACCAGCCGGCTAACAGTGTCAAGGAGGCCTTCTACGCCCTCAATCACCTTTGGGCGATCGTCCAGGACAAACACAGGCTTAGGATGCCATCTAGTGTCCGAGGATGGGCCGAAGAGCAGGTAAGGACCGAGGACGCTGAACTTAGGGACGACTTCATCCGCATCTAGACTCAGATTGCGACTATCTTGCGAGAAGATGTCATCACAAGGGGGGGGGGACCTTATCCTTCGCCAGGTCGTTCACTAAGCACAAGATCGAAGACCGGCTCCGGAAACAGGGTGACAATAGGACATGGACAACGAAAGATGGCTACAAACCGTTCCCGGAGCCATGTCAGCCAAAGTCTTCATGATTCTTCCTAGCTAGCTAGCTCAGCCGGTTTCGCGTGTATGTCGATCGTGTGTGCTTGTGTCATAAACTTTACCGTCTGCAACTAATTCCGGTGTGTGTGTGAGAGAGATAGATGTAAACTTAACTTGCCTTAGCTCGAAAGCGTCGTTGTTAGATTTATTTACTTATGTATGCATGATACTTATAACTTGCCTTAGCTCGAATACTTTCCTTTTGTCGACATGCATGTGAATCCTTTAATTATTTCTGTTGCATATGATATATAGTACTATATATATGGCTTTGTCTATAGAGATGCCGAGGTGATACGTGGTGTACAAAGGGTGGGTTCCAGGAATCTACGACGAGTGGGAGGATTGCCAGAAGCAAGAGAACAAGTTCAAGGAAAACTGCTACAAAGGGTACCTGACGAGAGAGCTGGCGGAAGCTAAGTGGAGGACCCACCTCCTAGGAGAGCGGAGAAACAGGAACCGGATGAAGACCTTGATGATCGTGCTCCCGGTCTTGCTCACCGCCATTGCGGGTGTACTCTACTCGGTACTTTGGTAGTTTAGGACTTGGCTGGATGCGGGATATGTGTGAGATGGACTTGTTGTAATGTGTAGTGTGTGTAATATGTGTGAGATGGACTTGTTGTATGCTCCAACACTTCTAATATTCGGGAACTTGTCACTATATTGATCTGATAATGATATACTGTTTTGTATTGCTGTATATTCTGCAATTATATTGTACACCTGTATATACCTGTATAATACCTGTAGAAATACCAGAAAATAACAGTTTTTTTAGACTTGTTCGAAATGTCAGTGGCGCATCTTCTTTTCATCTAGTGGCGCATCAAACATCAGTGGCGCATATGGCCATATGCGCCACCCATAGTTTATCAATGGGGCATCTGGAAGATGCGCCACTGAAGGGCAAACTATGCGTGGCGCATCTCAATATGCGCCACGCATATTTTGTTACTAATGGCGTGCCATCGGTGGCGCATATTGGCGCATCTAATATGCGCCACGCATAGGCCATTTTGATGCGCTACCTATAGCCTTTCCTCTACTAGTGGATTAGGCAGTGAGCACCAGAGCAAGAATCTTTACCGGTCCAAAAAAGGCACGATGTCTCTTATCCAAACTCTCAATGATACCCTATGGCAGCAAATAAGAACACATCAAATAGGTAGAGAGTTATTAAAGACAGATTACCGAGGACCCGTCTGCCTCTAGAGGAGAGGAGCATGTCTCGCCAACCCCAAAGACAGACGATGGTTGAAGGACGTAATAAGAGGGGAGAAGGCAGAGTTAGGGAGCTTAAGGGGGGAGAGGGGGAACCTGAGATAGGGTTGGGGAAAACTAGAGATAGGGCACCTAAGAATGGAGGCGAAGATTGGACGGCATCTGAGCTGATGTTCATGGGGACAAAGCAAGAAATGTGGAAGCTGATAGCGTCGTGAAAAGGGCAAAACATGATAATTGTCATTAGCTCGTCTCTCTGTACTAGGGGAACCAAGCAACAAAAGTAACTTCCAAACAACGACGTGTAGTACTCTACCAATACTATAATCAATGCACAAGATATAATGCCAACCCATTAATTGATATATATCTCCATCTCTACATAGGTTAGCGAGTCGAACTACCTATCTGTACTATTCAAGGCACACTTTTCAGCTCCGAGCTTGACGAACGTGGAAGCTATACCCATGGAATGCATAGAAAAGAAATTTATTAGCGAATAGGAGACATGGGGAGAGAGATAGTCATTGTTCCGTAGAGCTACCACGATTCCATCATTTTGAGATGCTCGGTTCTTTGGTGGGAAGCTCAAATATTTCCCAATGGCCAAGAAGATCGTTGCTCGTACGGATCCCATAAGAGGAAAGAGTAAATCCGGACGAAAGTGGGCGTAGACATCCGTGATTTTTGCTCCAGCCGAATAGAAAAGAAAGGTGATTTTGGAGAAGCGGACAGACCGCTAAAACTTTGTGGACATCGGCGGCCCGTCTCGGTAGTCCCCATGCTATGAATCGTGGAAATCGTTAGAAAAAGGGAACCCTTTGTAAAGTGAACTTTTCCTCCGCTCTCCTCGCGCCAAGTGGAACCTTCTCCTTTGTGCTGTTGTTTCAATATTCGCCACGTGTCGCAACCAGAGTTAAAGTGGGGAGGAAGAGAGAGAAAAGAAGGGTACGGGTGGGAGTGAGTTTTCCCTTTTATTTTTCAAAACCGAATCTTAAAAATGAAATATCTTGATAACCGCTTATCCATATTACGAACCGTTTTCACTTTTGGACTCCTCGCGTCGAGATCTTCAAAACTAGATCCCATATCGATAGGTTTTGACGAAAAAAAAATTTGTACATCCAAAAGTTGAATACTTGTACATTCGATTTGAACGTACATGTACTTCCGGTTTGATCGTACTTGTACTCACGCTGTCAACATAGTTTGTACTCCGTTTTCTGTTTCTTTGTACTCGGTTGGAGGGTAGCCTTTTCCCTTTTATTTTTTGAACCGAATTTTAAAAACGAAATATCTTTAGAACCGCTTATCCGAATTACGAACCGTTTTCACTTTTGAACTTCTCGCGTCGAGATCTTCAAAACTAGATCCCATGTTGATAGGTTTTGACGAACTTTTTTTTGTACATTCAAAAGTTGAATACCTGTACATTCGGTTTGAACATACCTGTACTTTGGGTTTGAACGTACTTGTACTTCCGCTGTCAACGTATTTTGTACTCCGTTTTTCTATGTACTTGTAGACCCTATTCGCAGTAAATCTGTACATCCGGATTGCTATATTCTGTACTTTCTGTTCTATATACTGTGTACTTCCATATGCCGCGTTAGCGTAGGCGTTAGGGTACGGAGGATTCATCGCCGTCGACGCGATAGCGTCGACGATCGATGAATCCTCCGTAATCTAACGCCCCGAGGCTGAGTCCGCCCGTTCGCCGCTACCGCGGCGACGGGGGACGAAGACGAGCCGCTAGATTAAAAAAAAAACTTGTAACTTGTATATATAAATTAGGGTTTAGGGTGGGGGTGGCAAGTAAGCCAACTCATATAATGGTATGTAAGAGAGATTTAGATTTAATTTGTTCGTATAATAGATGTACAATAAATTTGTACACTGTGATTTGTTTTGTCTGTACTTTCTACTAATAGATGCTTGAGTTTGTACACTGTACGCGGCCAGGAGAAGTACGCGCGGGGCTTCAGGCAGCAGCAGTACGTGCGGCTGAAGGAGAAGTACGCGCGGGGCTTCAGGCAGCAGCAGTACGCGCGGCTGAAGGAGACGTAAGCGTGCAGCCAACAAAAAAAAGCAGCATGAAAAGGGAAAAAGAGACGCAACCCGTACATACTGTCACGTGGCGTACGGAGTCTCGTTTTCTCGCTGGGATTTTCCCTTCGCGAAGGGTTCTCTTTTCTTAGTCGCATCCATGAATCGTTCGTAAACACCTTGCGACTCCTGTAAGGGTCATGGCCAGGCCCAGGCTATCCGGGCCTAAAATCCCAAAAGATATTTCACACGATGCACCGTAGGTAATCACTAAAAAAAGGGTTTTCTTTGTAAAGGGAACTTTTCCTCTGCTCTCCTCGCACCAAGTGGCGCCTTCTCCTCGTTTGGCCCCCCGTGGGTGTTTGCATGTGTGACAAGTGGCAACACTAGAGAGTTTTGGTGGGATTTTCCCATCCCACCGGTTGGAGTACGGATGGTGGAAACGCATTTATTTTTAGATTCGTTTTTTTTTAAATGAAATATCTCTAGAACCGTATTTTAGAATTACGAACCGTTTTCATATTTGAGATCTTCAAAACTAGATTGCATGTTGATAGGTTTCGAGAAACTTTTTTTTGTACTACCGGTTCTATATAGTTTGTACACTCGGTACCATTTTAGTTGTACATCATGTGTAGTTTTGTACTTTTTGTTATCTTTCACGCGGATGTACGACGATGTGCGCGCAGGTGAGTTGGACGCGGATGTACAGCAGGTTCGCGTGGGTGTACACCGATGTGCGCGCGGATGTACATCCGAATCGCACTATTCTGTACTTTTTATTGTATATACTCTGTACTTTCATGTGACGCGTTAGCGTAGGCGTTAGGGTACGGAGGATTCGCGTCGACGGCGATGAATCCTCCGTACCCTAACGCCCTGAGGCTGAGTCCCCCCGTACGCCGCGGTAGCGGCGACGGGGGACGAAGCCGAGCCGCTAGACTAAGAAAAACTTGTAACTTGTATATATAACTTAGGGTTGGGGGTGGGGTGGCAAGTACCTAAATTTATATACCGATATGCAAGAGAGTTTTAGATTTAATTTGTTTATGGTTCCATCCAGGAACAACGCATGTCTGTACTCCTATTTCCATATAATCTGTACACCGTGGTTTATTTTCTTTTGTACTCTGTATCATATGTCATGCGTACAACCATATAATATTCAACAGGAAATTATTTTGGATGTACACGGTTGTACATCACGCACTGCATGCTTTGTGCCTTTGGTGAAGCTAGCGGCTTTGGATTTGGCTTTGTGCCGATCGATCCAAGACTTGTAGTTGTAGTTGCGTACGTGTTTGTCTCACCGTACGCAGCCGGTTGTAGCAAAATTCGTTTTTTCTTCCATACAAAGCTGCCACGTGGTGTGCTCTCGTTTGTGCAGTTCCCTTCTGAAAGGGTACCTTTTTTTCTAATCGTATCCTGCACCGTAGGAGCAAAAAAAAGGTGGTAATCAATTATTGTTCCTCGATGCATGGATTTCATGTAACTCATACACGTCCTTTTGTGTCAATCTACCATTTCTTATATAATTATGTTTTTAACAAAGAAGTACAACAGCAAGGATCTTGGTGTATAACAACGAAAGAACATGTTTTATCCCGTCATACAAAATGATAACCCTTGTAGTAATATGGAGTTTTTCTCTAGACTTTTCACCATTATATTTAGATTTTTCTACCTTTAGCGTATGCTATTTCACGACAAAAAGTCTATAACATATAATCTCTGGCTCACACTCCGTGTCTCCGTCACCTACTCTTTCCACGCAAAACAAATCTTCAAAGACTGAAATGAACCCCACAACACCAAACAGGGAGAGTAGCAAATATTTTTCTATTGTATGGCTAATAGAATCAAAGATTCTTCAACTTTGTTAACTGTGTATTTATTCAGTCGTTACAATTATGATCGTATAATACATACATATGAGTATCGTGTATGTAAGCTCATGATGGGCAGACGACAACCCGGAAGCTCCTGTTGCCGCTGCATGTTTTGGTCTTGACGTCGTTGGGCTGGTGGTAGGAGTCGGGGCAGCCAGAGCCCCGACACTGCAGCGCGACACAGGTGCTACACGAGAAGCCCATGCCGATGTTGAAGCCGTCGATCATAGGGATATCATAAGAGTCCATGTCACCGCTGTTAAACAGAGTTAGTTATAACAATACGATCCTTATCGATACAGCTAAACCGGATAGATAGATAGCTCATATGGTTGTTAGTCTGTTATGTAATATACTAACTACCTGTAACCCTAGAGTCTGTAACCCTAGAGCTGTATATATATAATGAGCTATCGCCGATGCTTTGACATACGGCAAAAACCAATCTCTCTCTCGTTTTTATATGGTATCAGAGCCTACACTCCTAACCATCCATGGCCCCAACCACCTCGTCGTCTCCAGCTCCGATCAACATCGCGGCCACGCTGAGCGCCGCAATCTCCATCAAGCTTGACCAGGAGAACTACCTGCTCTGGAATGCCCAGGCCCTGCCGGTTCTCTACGGCAACGACCTGTTCGGCTTCGTCGACGGCTCTAATGCCGCTCCGCCGAAACGCGTCCCTGCCTCAGCCGGGAGGTCAACCCAGATCGACAACCCGGAATATGCAGTCTGGCACAAACAGGACCAGCAGGTCCTCAGCGGCCTGCTCACCTCCCTCACGCCTGCCGTGCTCAACCACGTCCAGCTTCTGAAGACGTCGGCGCAGGTCTGGGAGGCCCTGGATCGGACTTTCACGTCCAGGTCCAAAGCACGGATCGTGCAGCTCCGCACCGCGCTGGTGAAGCCGAAGAGAAGGGACATGACAATGTCCGCCTACTTCCACCACACCAAGAAGATTGCCGACACGATGGCAACGATCGGCAACCCGCTCGGCGACGACGAGATCGTCTCCTACATCCTGCCTCGTCTAGGCGAGGACCATGAGAACTTTATCACCGCCAATGATGACTTCAGCCTGAGTGACCTATACGGGCACTTGACCGCGTACGAAGCGCGGACCGGTGGCCGCGCATCCAACAGCCACAACGACGCGCCGTACCAGCACTCTGCCAACAACACCTCGCGCGGCGGCGGACGCGGGGGCTTCCAGCGTGGCGGAGGTGGGCGTGGTCGTGGCAACGGAGGTCGCGGCAATGGTGGAGGCCGCTACGGCGGCTATAATGGTGGCGGCTACAACGGAGGAGGCCACGGCGACGGCCGTGGCGATCACCCTGGGCGCGACAGCAACGCTCAGGGCGGAGGACGCGGACGTGGCGGCAAATCGACTTGCCAGATCTGTGGCATTTATGGGCACGATGCCCTGAGGTGCTACTCATGGTTCAACCACGCCATCCAGCCGGAGACCTACGGCCGCGCTGCCAACTACTCCAACACCAACGAGGGCTACACCAGTGACCCGAACTGGTATATGGATTCAGGCGCCACCGACCACATGACGAACGATATGGAGCGCCTTCACGTCCACGAGAACTACAGAGGCAACGAGCAGATCCAAGTCGCCAACGGTACGCATATACCCATCTTACATATTGGGGAATCTAGCTTATCCGGTTCAACACGTAATCTCCGTTTATCCAATGTTTTACATTCTCCTCATATCAGCAAAAAATTGCTTTCCACTTAGAGACTTGTCAATGAAAATAATTGCTTCGTTCAAATTCACCCTCGATCTTTTTTTGTTAAGGACCTCAAAACGAAGGCAACTCTGCTCCAAGGTAGAGCACACGGCGGCCTATACCCAGTTCCACCATGTTGCTTCCATCCACGCCATCAAACATGTCTTCCGCAAGCCCACACCATCGCTCTATCCAAGGAACTGTGGCACCGCCGACTCGGACACCCTGCACCACCCATCGTTCAAGCTATTCTCCAATCGAATAAGTTAGGTCCTCTGCAGAATAAAGGAGTGCCGCATGTGTGCGATGCCTGCCAGCAGGCCAAACTCCATCAGCTGCCGTATGCAGCCTCTAGTCGTGTTTCCAATTCCCCTTTAGAACTCGTCCATACGGATGTATGGGGTCCAACAATTAATTCAGCTGGCGGGTTCCGTTTTTATGTTAGTTTTCTTGATGATTTTAGTAAATTCACATGGGTGTACTTGCTGAAGCATAAATCTGATGTTGAGCATGTGTTTTACCAATTCCAAAAACGTGTTGAACTCTCACTTGGCACCAAAATTCGTTCAGTACAATCCGATTGGGGAGGAGAATATAAAAAACTCCACAATTATTTTCAGACAACCGGCATAACACATCGTATTTCATGCCCACACACCCATCAGCAAAATGGAGCGATCGAACGGAAACACCGCCACCTCGTCGAGACTGCCTTAGCTCTTCTTGCACAATCCTCCGCTCCCCTTCGTTTTTGGGACGATGCGGTTCTCACAGCATGCTACTTGATTAATCGCATGCCTAGCCGAGTTATACTTAACTCTACTCCGGTGGTTAAACTTTTCAAGAATAATGTGGATTATCATTTCCTCCGTGTGTTCGGATGCGCGTGTTGGCCTAATTTGCGGCCATACAACAATCGCAAACTGAGTTTCCGCTCATGCATGTGTGTTTTCTTAGGCTACAGCTCCGATCACCTTGGCTTTCGTTGTCTTGATCGGTCCACTGGGCGCATATATGTTTCTCGTGATGTCGTGTTCGACGAACACGTTTTTCCCTTCGCCAATGACTCCACCAGACCCTCCCCTCCTACTGAATTAGCTATTCTCCTTTCTGAACCGGTACGGACGAACCTCTATGTACTGATGTGACAGGTGCTCCTGATGGTACTGCTCTGCCCTTTGTTTCAGGTTCCCGGACTGCTGATCATGTCGATCATCTCGACCAGCTGGCCATGCATGCACCACCGCATGGGGCGCACGTCGATCATGAGGAGGCGGAGGAGCATGATGCGGCCCATGATGGGCCGGGCGGTGATGTAGCCCACAACGACGCCCCCGAGGGCGACCTCCCTCCATAAACTCCGTCCCCGACAGTGCGTGGGCCGGCCCATGAGAACGACGTCCCCGCTCCTTCGCCGGCTCCATCTAAGCTCCCGCCCATGTCCTCTGCTGGCCCCGGCTCTACACCACCACTACCGGCTCGCCGTCCTCACAAGCCAGTACGTCTCTTCGAGGGCATCGTTCGCTATGACCCAAAGAAGAGGGCTTTTGCAGCGGGGGCCTTTGCATCGGAGCCTGCTTCTCATGTCGATGCGCTTGCTGATCCTGCCTGGAAGTCTGCCATGGATGATGAGTTTCGTGCATTGCATCTCAACCAAACATGGCGCCTCATTGATCCTCCCCCGGGGCGAAACATTGTTGGCTGCAAGTGGGTTTTCAAACTGAAGCATAAAGCGGATTGTTCTGTCGATCGGCACAAGACCAGACTCGTGGCTAAAGGGTTTAATCAGCGTCAGGGAATTGACTATACGGACACCTTTTCCCCGGTTGTGAAGCTCACCACCGTCAGGCTGGTCTTGTCCATCGCCGTGTCCAGGGGATGGGTTCTTCGGCAAGTTGATGTGCAGAACGCCTTCCTCTACGGCGATATCCAGGAGGAGGTATACATGTATCAGCCGCCAGGGTATGTTGATACGAACTATCCAAATCGAGTCTGTCGCCTCCAGAAATCTTTGTACGGATTAAAGCAGTCACCAAGAGCATGGTATTCCAAGCTCAGTTCGAAAGTTCAGTCATTGGGCTTTATTCCCTCCAAGGCAGACACTTCTTTATTTGTGTTTGTTGACGGGAAGGTGATGATCTACATGCTAATTTACGTGGATGACATCATTATAACCGGATCGTGTAAGCAGGCTGTCAACACTTTGATGAGAAAGCTATGTGATTCGTTTGCAGTAAAAGATCTTGGAAAGCTGTCCTACTTTCTTGGGATTCAGGTGACAGATACAAAGAATGGTGTTGCATTGACTCAGGCCAAGTATGCAGCGGACTTGCTTCTTCGAGTAAATATGCACAATTGTAAGGATATAGCAACACCAATGTCCTCTTCGGAAAGGCTTATTAAAACCACTGGAGTCCTGCTAACTGAAGATATGGCGTACACCTACAGGAGTACAGTTGGAGCATTGCAGTACCTTTGTTTGACCAGACCAGATATCTCGTTTGCGGTAAATCGAGTGTGTCAGTTTCTTGCCACACCGACGGATGTGCACTGGTCAGCTGTAAAGCGAATACTGAGGTATGTGAAGGGGACGATCAATCTTGGACTGCAGTTACAGAAGTCCACGTCTACTGAACTTAGCGTTTATACAGACGCAGATTGGGCAGGATGTCCTGACGATCGGAGGTCAACTGGAGGTTACGTAGTTTTCTATGGTCCGAACTTAGTGTCGTGGAGCTCACGAAAACAGCCAACGGTTAGTCGATCCAGCACAGAAGCAGAGTACAAAGCTATCGCAAATGGAACAGCAGAAGTCACATGGCTGCAATCAGTTCTAAGGGAACTAGGAGTGTTTCAGTCACGAGCTCCAACCCTGTGGTGCGATAATCTTGGAGCGACATTTCTCACTGCGAATCCCGTGTTTCACGCACGAACGAAGCATATTAAGATAGACTTCCATTTTGTAAGGGAGAAAGTTTCAGCGGGAGCACTGAAAGTTCAGTTTGTGTCCTCTCGAGATCAGCTAGCAGATATCTTCACAAAGGCGTTGAGTCGGGATGCCTTTGATCGACTGAAGTTTGAATTGTGCTTAGCTAGTACACGTTTGGATCGAGAGGGGCTGTTAAACAGAGTTAGTTGTGACAATACGATCCTTATCGGTACAGCTAAACCGGATAGATAGATAGCTCATATGGTTGTTAGTCTGTTATGTAATATACTAACTACCTGTAACCCTAGAGTCTGTAACCCTAGAGCTGTATATATAATGAGCTATCGCCGATGCTTTGACATACGGCAAAAACCAATTTCTCTCTCTCGTTTTTGTAACCGCGTACGGTGAATTCCGCCAGTGTAAACGGAGCTGGTGCCTGTCGGGATGTCGATGTTCCATGTGTCGCCGCTGTTGAGCTGCCTGCCGCCGCCCACCGGGGTGGCCGCCGGCCAAACCGTGAAGGAACACTTGTTGGTGATGCTGAAGCTAGTAGGAGGGTGAGCGCCGATGAGGAGGCAGCCATTATTATTTCTGTCACTTGTTTGAGCTACGTGTGCTTGCTTGATGTGTGATGGCCGAACTTGCAACTTTATTATTTATAGAAGGCCGTGGTGAAGTAAAGCTAGAGAGAAAAGTAGCGGCGCAATCTACTTTTAAACGAAGCTACCCTCTTGGTCGTAGCTAGCTGTGGTCTTTACAATCTCCATGCCAAAAGTGACGGCTAAAACTCAAGCTAGTTCTGCACACAACCTAATACAGTAGAATCCACTCACAATCTCGAAAAAAAGCTGATAAACAACGTAGTAAATTGAAATTTGTGTTAAAACTCAAGCTAGTTCTGCAGTCCTGCTGTGATTTGTTTGCTCGGTTTGTCTTGTGTGGTGGAAAAAACGTCACACCCCGGCAGCATGTGGAGCAAAATGGGTGGCCGACTGGGCGTATATACTTTCCATGCTGTGATATGTTGATTCGTACAGCCGTGTCAAACGCATGCTGTGTTTCCAGCACGAGATCACTGGAAGCCGTCGCAATTATACTTTCCAACCAGCCAAACATGTACAACGAGGAGGTCGAAAGTTCATTTCCCTCTCTGTTGGGATTTGTGAATCGAGATTGTGAAGACTAGCTGAGTAGTCCCTTTGGCTTTACTTCATCTCTGCTCGCCCGGCATCATGATCATTGCCTCCTACGCTTGCCAGGAACTTTCCCATCCAATTCGCCACAGAAGGATTGAAACGAGATGGATGAAAACGAATAAATGTAAATCTTAACTAAGGCTAATAGAACATCCGATAGAGCATATAAAAACGAATGAATGTAAATCTTAGTAGAAACTAAGGCTAATAGAACATCCAATCACTACGGGAGAGCACGACTTTGCCGTGTGCTCGGGTCTTTGCCGTGTGCTAAATATCGGGCACACGGTAGTGTCTATCTTTGCCGTGTGCCACACACGGTAAAGAATAACACACGGCTTCGTAACAAAAAAAAACACGGCAAAGAAAGGCACACGGTAAAGACGGTAAAAAGTACACGGTAACTTCTTTGTTGTGTGTTTGCACACGGCAAAGACCAATTTTGATTTTTTTATTTTAGTTTATCTTTCCATAATAAAGATATAATCAATTCCTGTGGCATAGTTTGTGATAATGTTTCCATATTTGGCACATAGGTGTATATTTGTATGCTAAACAATGTTACCGAACAAAGTTTTTTCAAATTATTTATATAAATATCATTTTTCATTTTTTAAGTGTCAAAAATGACTTTTTTTTGTGAAGCAAGTACTAAAAATATGGTGCAAAATGGTTCCTAACCAATTATCACACAAAGTAGTACATATTTTATGGATAATTCCAGAATATTAGGATTTTTCCCGCTTTCTATCTAATTTCGCACATTTAAATGTCTTTATGCTGATTTTCCGAAAGTAATTCAAATTTGTACTACAAGTGTGTGATAGTTTGCTCTGAAATTTTTACAAAAATCATTTTAATGTACACAAGTAGTGATTATTTCACAGAAACATTGATATTTTTGAAAAATTCTACCTTTTTCAACGAATATATAGCCATGCTCACAATTTGGAACTTTTTTTGAAAAAACTCAAAGAAAATGAAACAAATACTCAAAAAAATAAATCCTTTGGCATGGAGACCTCTTATGTGTACTAGTTGCTAGGGAAAATTATAAACTTGATTTTTGACAAATTTTTCATAAAAATCCTTCACACAAAGGTCTATCAACTATAAACATTTATATGTTTCAAGTCAAACCACCAAGACATGAAAATTCCCGTGGCATAGTTTATGATAATCTTTCCATATTTGGAACATAGGTGTATATTGGTATTCTAAACAATGTTAATGAACAAAGGTTTATCAAATTATTTATATAAATATCATTTTTCATTTTCTAAGTGTCAAAAATGACTTTTTTGTGAAGCAAGTACTAAAAATATGGTGCAAAATGGTTACCAACCAATTATCACACAAAGTAGTACATATTTTATGGATAATTCCAGAATATTAGGATTTTTCCCGCTTTCTATCTAATTTCGCACATTTAAATGTCTTTATGCTGATTTTCCGAAAGTAATTCAAATTTGTACTACAAGTGTGTGATAGTTTGCTCTGAAATTTTTACAAAAATCATTTTAATGTACACAAGTAGTGATTATTTCACAGAAACATTGATATTTTTGAAAAATTCTACCTTTTTCAACGAATATATAGCCATGCTCACAATTTGGAACTTTTTTTGAAAAAACTCAAAGAAAATGAAACAAATACTCAAAAAAAATAAATCCTTTGGCATGGAGACCTCTTATGTGTACTAGTTGCTAGGGAAAATGATAAACTTGATTTTTGACAAACTTTTCATAAAAATCCTTCACACAAAGGTCTATCAACTATAAACATGTATAGGTTTCAAGTCAAACCACCAAGGCAAGACAATTCCCGTGGCATAGTTTGTGATAATCTTTCCATATCTGGCACATAGGTGTATATTGGTATGCTAAACAATGTTACCGAACAAATTGTTTTCAAATTATTTATATAAATATCATTTTTTATTTTCTAAGTGTCAAAAATGACTTTTTTTGTGAAGCAAGTACTAAAAATATGGTGCAAAATGGTTCCCAACCAATTATCACACAAAGTAGTACATAGTTTATGGATAATTCCCAAATATTAGGATTTTTCTCGCTTTCTATCAGATTTCGCACATTTAAATGTCTTTATGCCGATTTTCTGAAAGTAATTCAAATTTGTACTACAAGTGTGTGATAATTTGCTTTGAAATTTTTCCAAAAATCATTTTAAGGTACAAAAGTAGTGATTATATCACAGAACCATCGATCGTTTTGAAAAATCCGACCCCTTTCAACAAATACCCATGCCGCGCATCTGGACAATTTTTTCAAAAAACTCAAAGAAAATAAAGAAAACCTCAAAAAGAGAAATCATTTGGCATGACGTCCTCTTATATGCACTAGTTGATAGGAAAAATGATAAAATTGATTTTTGACAAACTTTTAAAAAACAACCTTCAAAAGAAAGAAAATAAAAAATAGGAAGGAAAAGATCAAACAATCTTTGCCGTGTGCCAAACATTAGCACACGGCAAAGAATCGCAGTTCTCTGATTGGCTTATACCGTGTTCACGCGGATCATCATCCTGGACTGTCGGATCCAGCAGGATCCAACATCCCAATCTTCTCCCCCTCTCTCTCCTTATCCTCTCTTTCTTCTTTTACCTTCCCGTGAGTCCGTGACCACTCATCTCTCCTAGCCTTATCCATAATATCTCTCTCTTCTCTTTGAGCAATGGAGCAGGAAGATCCAACACGGAGTCGGAGCTGGGATCGTGGATCCGCTCGTTCCGGCGAGCCTGCTTTTGATCTCCGGCGGAAGGGTTGCGAGTCGCCGTGCGGCGGCTCGTTTCCATGGCTGCCGCCGCTCGACCACGCCGTTCGACCTCTCGGGCTGCCGCCGCCATGGACGCCGTTGACCTCTATCATGGACGCCGCGCTGCTCGGGCTGCCGCCGCTCGCCGCTCGGACTCCATCCTCTCCGGCGACGGCGCGTACGCGACCCGGAGGACGCCGCCACCGTCTTCCTCCTCCTCTTCCATTCACGTCGTCGACCTCTCGGGCTGCCACCGCTCGACTGCGTCGCCGTCCTCGTAGCGTCGGACGCCGATGCGAGCCAGGAGCAAGTTGCCGTCCTCGCCGCGTCGGACTCCGGGGCGAGCCAGGAGAACGCCGGCGTCTTCGTCGCGCCGAGGACCGCGAGCCAGGAGCAGCACCACCGTCTTTGTCGACCAGCTCGGCCGCGCCGCCGTCCTCGTCGCGCCGACGACCGCGAGGGAGGAGCAACGCCACCATCTTTGTCGACTAGGTCGACCGCGCCGCCGTCCTCCGCGCGTTCTCCAGCGACGTGAACTCCATCCTCTCCGGCGATGGCGCCGACGTGACCTGAAGGACGTCGGCGCCGTCCTCGTCAACCTCACGGCGAGGATGCAACCCTAAGACCGGGCCGGGCATGTTTTTTTTAATAAAATCATCCATCTTTGCCGTGTGCTATACATTTGCACACGGTAAAGAGTGACCGGTGGGACCCAGTTGTCAGGAGCCCGCCGTCAATGTCCGTCGTCGGCGTCAAGTGACGGTGGGGCCCACCTTCCAGCATTGCCGTGTGCCACGACATCCGGCACACGGTAAAGATTTCTTTACCGTGCCTTCTTTCGCCGTGTGGTCTTTACCGTGTGTGGCACACGGCAAAGACTTTGCCGTGTGTTTTTCGGTCTTTACCGTGTGTTTCCGACACACGGGAAATAGCTGCTCTCCCGTAGTGAATAGAGCATATAAAAAACACGAGACTGAAGTAAATAAAGAAAACACTTGTTAAATATATATATTGTTATGTTGTATCACTTTGATATATACTAGGATGAAAGCATTAAATTATATACTGGTGGAATGTGGAGAGTGAGATCTGTTCCTTGTGAGAAGTTCCTTGAAGCACACAATGATTTAGATAGGGAACTTTTTGTAGAGGCTCCCTAAACGGCAATCTAGAGAGTCATAATTTGAGAGGGCACTGGCCTTGTATAAGATTACTTTGTTTTTTGAGATTTTTTAGCCGTATTTTTCTTTTTGAAAACTCACTGAGCTGTGCATAAGTGACGTGATGTGTTTTCTCGGTTTGTCTTGGGTGTAGGAAATAAACATCACACGGTGGCAGCTCGTGGAGAAGAAAATTAGGATATGTACTTATACATCTGATTACTTGTACATGTATGTTTGTATAATACAAATACAGCATGTCTTCAGTACTGCTTGTCCCCAGTATATATTGTATGGTACTCCCTCCAATCCGTAAAAAGTGTCGCTCATTTTGTACTAAGTTAATACAAACTTTGTACTAAGTGAGCAACACTTTTTTTGGATCGGAGGGAGTACATTTCTTATTACAGTTTAGATGAAATTTTTGCAAGCAATAGTTCGTTTCCACTCTGGTGTAGACGGCGTTGAACCAGGTAGACCTACCTCGTTAGGTTTTAATCAGCGTACTCAAGAATAGAGTGAGCCACACAGATCTACTAGCCATGACTGCTTGAGGCATGTATCGCAGTTCGTGTGGATGGTGACTACTCCTGCATACCATGCGGTTGAATGCATGACAACCTATCAAACATACCGTTGATTCCGAATGGCAAAGTTCGTGTTCCTGTTCAGCGTCGGCTATGTACTGGATGGAGTCTCCTGGCCGTCGAAACTGTTAATTTCCCGACGTCTCGTATTCTCAACCTTTTTAGTACCGGTTCCACTGCCCAGGGCGCCGGCAACCTTTTTAGTACCGGTTCGAACTTCATCTTTAGGGTCGCGCACTCTTTAGTACTGGTTCGTATCACGAACCGGTACTAAAGGTCCACCTTTAGTACCGGTTCGTGATACGAACCGGTACTAAAGGGTTTCCTCTGTTTTTTTACTCACTCACCGTTTTGAGCATAACTTTTGCATTGGAACTCGGACTTTGATGTTCTTTAGCTCGGTTCGAAGAGAAGAAGTAGATCTACATCATCATACACATTGTCTAAACTATATTCTTCAAAAAAAATCCATGAGCAAGGACAAAAAATTCCATGTTCAAACTAGGGTTTCACCGAAGAGGGGCTCCGGAGCGTCGGAATCCAACCAAAAGTTATGTGGTACCATGTTCAAGCTCGTTTCTTTGAAAACATTTTCAACAGAACTTTGGTATTCCAAGTATATTATTTTTTATGGATACTAGGGCATATATAATGACACCACGCGAAGGTCTTACACCATTTCGAATTTTTTTGAATTTTGTAGAATTTTCTATGCCGGTTTCAGGAAAAAGTCAAGATGGCGTGCACGACCGATCGTAGCTAGGGGTTTAATATTGAGAAACTCTTTGTATATCTCTGATGAAATAGGTAGTTGTGTACCTAAAAATGATTTTTCCGAAAAATCATGAGCAAACTATGATGCACCTCCAGTTCAAAGTTTACCCGTTTCCAGCTGAATCGGCAGGAATTTGTCATTTTGAAAAGAGGTGCATGGAAACCTTTTCACCAGAGTTGGGATCCGGAGTGTCGGGTTACCACCACAAGCTAGTGGGTTCCATACCATGTGTGTAAAAGTGTGTTATATGTTTTGGATTGCAAAGATTGCACTCCGGGGTGTGACCTGCTTCATCAGAATCCACTTCTCTCTAGGCAAGTGTTTGCTGTTACATGTCTCAAATATCGTATACAAATCGGACTATGGTAGAAAGAAATCTGAAGGTTGATTCTTCAATCTCCATCTGTTGCATTTGGTTTCTGCCCTAGTACATTTTCTCGGATATTTTTCTTCTACGTGCGTTTTTTCTCGTATGCAATATACCAAGTGTTGCCCATTTGTTACCAAGCTATAAGTTCTACGTTTTCTCTCACAAGTCCTGCATGTCTAACAATATGAATATGCATATATTGGGCAGGTACTTAGGAAGTTGATGACTGATGAGAAGGAGATGCTATAACAAGATGTCGAGGCACTGTGATCTGAAGCACTATCACCATGAGAGTGCTGCTGATGATATGGATGCTAGACTTCATTGAGAACTACGCCTACACTTCACTGTGCTGACTATCATTCGGCCAAGTTTCGACTTCATCGAGCTAAACAGGAGTTAGTCCATTGCGGGTTTGGTTAGGGCTATAAGATGTAAATGTGAACTCACTTGCACTCTGCCTTTGCTGATTATATGCAAATACAATCTTTCCTGGGAGTAGTAGACTTAGTGTAAGCAAGCTAAGAGGAAGGTAGCTAATATGTAATATATAAGTACCATTGGATTATATGTAAGTACTGTTTTGGGCTCTAATATGTAGCTAACTTGTATACAGCAAGTTTGTGTAATATGTAAGTACCATTAGATTATATGCATAATGTACTGTTTTGGTGTTTTGGGCTCTAATTTTGGGGCACTTTCTCAAAGTGCCTCCAAAAGTTTTTGGGGCACCTTTTCAAAGTGCCTCTAAAAAAAGTGCCTCTAAAAGTTTTTGGGGGCACTTTGACAAAGTGCCACTAATTGGTTTTGGGGGCACTTTGACAAAGTGCCTCAATAGGTAATGACCTATTGGGGCACTTTGAAGAAGTGCCACAAAAGATTTTAGTGGCACAAGCAAAGGTGGCACTTCTGCAAAGTGCCACAATAGGTCATTAGTGGCACTTAGACCCCATTTAGTGGCATTTTGAAGTGCCTCTCTATATCAGCCATGTTGTAGTGAGATGCGGCTTACCAACTTCGATTACCATGGATTTTAATTTGTCGTGGGCTTCCGATGGACGACACGGACTCGTGACGACTGGCAAAGGGTGAAGTGGGCTTCGGCGTTGTAATGTGTCGGCGTCCAAATCCTGGTCCTAGCCATGCGGCGGCGTGCAGTTTCGAAGAAGCAATCCCAGTTGGGAGACTATGAGAGAACCAACCCGTAGTTGGATGACTAGGAGGGTGGTTGTACCCCCAGTCCTACAGAGTTCAAACCCCGATTTTGATACTGATGTTTCTCATTTAGGAAGAATATTTTTTATGTGCGAGAGGACGTCCCCTTAATAATAAGATGTAAGTGGTTAATTCATCAATTTCAAGACTCGACCCGCCGGCTCGCCTGGATATCTTTTTTCGTGCAACTACGCTATAGCGCCCTCCCATGCAGGTCCACGCATCATTAGGTCCGCCACTAGATATGCAACGATCAGGTCACGTCGGTATTAGTTTATTGGACCTAATGTCCAGTTGAGGTCTACGTCAACATACCCAGTCCACATCGGAGAAGACGAGGTGCAGATGCACAGTAACAGTAAGCCAACGCGGCTGCCGCACCGGCACAAATCCAATCACGGATATCTAAAGCATACATTCTTGGGGGAAACCTGAGGCTCCTCAGATCTCAGCGACATCCGGCCGTCCTATAGAACCCAGCTTCGATCGTGGCCGTCCATTTTTTCGCCCTGTGGCAGGGGTCGTAATTCCGTCGAACTTCAGGGGCATAATCGTCATTTCGCGTCTGTGGTATATAACCTCCATCCCACGCGGTGAAAACCCTAGCCGCCTCCTCCGCTCGTCCTGCACTCGCGCCCTCTCGCGATGTCGCCCTCCTCTCCACCGTCTCCGCCGCCACCACCCACTCCCCCAAATCCATGCGTCCAGTCTCTCCCCAATCCTCTTCCTCGCCGTCCAGCCCGCCGCCGTCGCCGCAGTCCTCGCCTTCCTTGGCCATCCCTCGCGCGCCTCCTCCTCCTCGTCCAGCAGAGGCACCGAAAGGCAGTCCTTCCCCAATCCCCTTCTCCTTCCAGGTCGAGCTCCCATGCACGGGGGGGGGGGGGGGGGGCGGCGGCCAGGCAAGGCAGGACGGCGACGGCCGGGCAAAGCGGTGGCTGGACACGGTGGCGGCCGGGCAGAGCGGTGGCTCGGCATGGCGGCGGCGACGACGGGCACGGGAGGGATTGGGGAGGAGTCGCCGCCATGCCGAGCTCGATCTCTACCGACACATCCTCGACTTCCAGCAGCACGCCCATCCTCTGTTTTTGGTGAGTCTCGATCCCCTCTCTTTCTCTTACGTGATTTCTTTCATCTCTTATTTTTGTGCCAGTTGCATGCTCAGCCGAGGATTTGAGGAGGACGGCCATGTTGGAGGTGGAAGTGCCTCTCCCCACGGTGAAGCTCTCCATGAATCCTGGTCACCAAGGGCCCCTTCCAACCCCCTCCCGCCCTCCACCTTGGTCCCTAGAGTTGAGGAGGATGACGTACGCGAGCTGCTCGACGGCCTCCTCCATGTCACGCTGTCCTCCAAGCTGCTCCGTCCCCTCGGTCTGAAGCACTAGGTGAGGTCACTCTTTGTCTCGCCATCTCCAGCCTCTGTTCGTTCTGCATCTGAACTTTTCTCTCGCCCTCTCCAGACTCTGGCCGTTCTGCACGTGAACTGTTTGATAAAATGTCTGTGTGCTGATCCTCTCTTGCTGCTATGTTTTTTACGCATGCGAAGCAGCTGACATACTGATGTTCTCCTCTCTTTTTTATACAATATTTGTAGCTGCTGGTTGAAGCCTTGGGGTGTTGGGGAAGAGCTGGTCCTGGATGGCTGATGCGTGAGAATAGATTTCTACTAATTTTCTCCAATGTTCAGGTATCAACTCTAACATGCTGCCTACAATTTCAAGTGGTATGCTATCAGTTACACGTAAGAAACGAGCTCGCTGCAATCTGTTCAGATCATTGATGGATCACCTACATTTCTCACTATTGTTATAAAATAAAACACACATGATTTTGATTTGATCACATATTGTGTTGTGCCATGTAACATTGCAATGCTTAAATCTGATACTACATGTTGTGGTTGAGCTTCAGCCTGTACACATTTACACAATTTATGCTCTGAGCTATACAGTTTTATCATGTTTCCTTCAGGTTTCTATGCTGAAGCTATCCTACTTTGAAATCTATGTAGGTTTGAAGAGGTCAGCTTTGCTTTTATCTGATTGTCCCTCTCAAGGAGCTACTGTAAAGTCTGCAGCAAGCATCACTCATGTTGTCGTCAGGTTATTTAATTTTATGCTTGAGATCATTTGAGTAGGATCTTGCACAGTTGACAGAAGAAATGCCCGAGATCTAATTATCTATTATTTGACTGGAAACTAAAAAAGTTCCAGTTTAATAATCTGTCCACATTAATTATTATCCTTTCCACCTCGCGTTGTATAGTTTTTATGGTGTTTTTTTTACTTTAGGTTGAAAGTGTCATCTAATGAACCCATGAAAGATTGTAAGTGTCACAGACCCAAAGAAATCTACATGGCATCCTCTGCTTCTTCTCCCCTTAACCTTTTAATTCTGTTCGAATTTGGAAGTTGTTTCTGGGTGATTCATTTGGGAAACAGGCTCGAACGATATGCACTTGGTTTGGGCAGAAGACATTGTGTTAATGTCCTAAGAAAAAAACAAATTATTCTCTGCATCTGTCTATTTTTGTCTTTGAGAGAAGATATTGCTGCATTTGAAACTTACAAGCCATTAATAATTTGATTGTATTGATACCACACTACATCGTAGCAGTCTGTTTATTGCTCTTCCTTATTTTTCCTCCTTCTTCCCATCTTTGTTTGTGCAGATTTCGGTTGTCTACGCGACTACGCCTACAAGGGCTTCGATTAAAATCCAAAAAGGGTGTGCTGGGATTGATCTATGTAAGCCATGTGATTTAATTCTTCAAAAAAAAAATTCAGTCAACATAACAGTATGAGTAGTTAATTAGCTCTTTGCAAGTTAAATAAAATTATAAAGAAGCAAAAAATATTGGGTCAAAAAATAGTTCCAGTCAATCACAAGATGAATTATATGCTCATTGAGTACCATCTGATTTCCCTTTTTAACATGGACATATACCATGTGGTATAATATTTATGAAGAATGGCTTGGAAATTGCAAGTAGATTGTTTCTTTGTCCGTGTAGCTTCTTAAGAAGTGAGATATGTATGCTGGTAGCATCTAGAGATGCTTGCTAGGACGATATAATGTGTTCACTATTCTGTTTGTATTTAGTTAGAGTGTAAGATGTATCTGTTCAATTGGATTTGTGATAGCTCGGATGGATTTCGTAGCCGTTGTACACCTGAAATTTCTTAGATTGCTATGTGTTTGCCTATAGCCTTTTTTTATGTGCACATTTTTTTCCCTTGTGCAGGTGGGAGATACTAGCCTATGAATTGCACGACAGCTAATTGTCAGCTATGCTAATGTGCTTGGACCGAATTCTCACTCGAAGGCACCTACAAGAGTATCCATGGTTTGTCATGAATCGGTTTTCATTCTTCAGAAACATTTGATGGTCAATACAATGATTATTCGCATTGGGATGTAGGTTTGTCAAGCATAATGATAATCAGTTGCATGATTTGCTTGCCAGAGAGAAAAGGGCAGCGGCAAGGTTATGCCTATCTCTCAATCCGTTTTATGTTTTATGTGATGGATGACATGCATTTTGTGTGACAAATTGAATCACTTTGTCATTCTATGATGGTTGATGCAGGAGCGGCCAATGTTGGTGTTTGTGCTGTACCTGAGATGGTGATGAGCCAAGGTGAGCAGCCGTCAGCCCTTCTCCACCATGTTGTCGAGAAAATCCAAGCTTATTTGTTGGATTCTGTAGGAGAAATGGTATTGCATATATTTTGTTTCATCGTGAAATCAGTGGATGTTCTTTTATATGAACCAAACAATTTTTAATGAGAGATGCATGAGAAAAAAGAGAGTGCATGAACCATCTATTTTTTTGTTGACCTTTGATGGAAAACTGAATTCTTTTTGCTTACAGTTTATTGGTGAGAGTTTCCTTAGCCTATGATGTGATGTGACTGTTGTTGGAAATCTAAAGAACACATCCTTGGGTGATAACAAGGATAACATATTAAGCTCGAAATTAATCCTTTATATACTATTGTCTTTCTTTCCTGTTTCTTTCTTTAGGTAGCAGCCTCCTGGAACTGTTATGCACCTGTCCCTAAAACAAAAAACTGGTTCAGTATGTGATGTATAATACCTGAAAAATTATTTGAATTTATCTATTGTGAGCAGCAAATATTTGATTTGGTGTTTCAAATAGATTATTTTTGAGTTATCTATTTCCTATTCTGTTCTTTGTAGGACAGTATACAAATGGTTAGTACTATATATAATCATGTGGTATAAATAAGATAATTAAGCTATTATCTTATATTCTTTGTGAGTGGAGTATGGTTCCGGCAAAATCATGCTGACGAGGTTAGGGCTCGGCAAATCCCTGGGTCGAGTACCCCGGGTTGATTGAAGGGGAGGAAGATGAACGTTGGTGATCACGACGGCTAACAGGGGGCGATTTACCCAGGTTCAGGCTCCCTGAGGATAACACCCTACTCCTGCTTGTCTGGAATTATGATCGAGGTGGCTACAATAGTGAGATGGCAATCTCGCTATGGTTTGTGTGGCGGCTATGAGTATGAGCGTATGTGTTGCGTTACCCTAGACGGGGGACCCTCCCAGCCTTTATATCATAGGCTGGGTCTCGGGTGAACGGTGCAGATTGCACGTACAGGATGATCAAGCTGATAACCTAGCGTCGATTACCTTGGGTCGCACATCATCCTTCTTGGGCCTTACTTGGCGTGACCCAGGTACCACCACCGTGGGGTACTCG
Source organism: Puccinellia tenuiflora (assembly GCA_012064385.1). Lineage (NCBI taxonomy): Eukaryota > Viridiplantae > Streptophyta > Magnoliopsida > Poales > Poaceae > Puccinellia > Puccinellia tenuiflora. Next base: position 67,896 of record QRDG01000626.1, on the reverse strand, counting down.
AAAGGTAACCCCACAACAGTAGCCCCCGAGTGCTTAGCCGAATCGTAGAGTCGGGTAAAGGACTCCTTCCTTCCGGGCACGCCACCAGGTTCCTGAAAGGAACAAATAAAATGGTCGACTCCGGCCATTCAGGGCTTATGGAGGATTTCTTAGTCGAATTATCGACTGCAAGGTAAAAACTGCGAGTATTGCTTTGGTCGGTGTTTTTTTGACTGTGACTGTTCTGAGTCATTCGGGAGCGCGAACAGCGCTCCCGATGGGAGTAGCCCCCGAGATTAAGTTGAATTGCTTGCAATTGAGGTTAAACTCAATTTTTCTTCAGTCGAAAAGCCCGCTCCCGATGGGAGTGAAGAAGGGACTCGAATTTATGGAGTCACAACTTGCTTTGCATGACTTACTTTGTACTCGGCCGGTTTGGCTTACTGCTTAAGTTTTGCTCAGCTCGTGGAGCTTACTATATTTACTTTTGCACTCGAAGGAACTGTCCCGGTGCTCCATCAGCCCATTGGCTTACTTGCCACGCCTCCGCATGTGACGTCAGTGCTGACGTTTTCGGCGCACTCTGCGTCCGATGGGACGTGACAGGGTGGTCCCGGTGTCAGTAGTTGACTGATTTGACCACTGGGCGCGAAATTTTCGCGGCGTGATGATGGCGCCTCGATTCCCGCACGTAGTGGGCTGCGTGGCCTGCGACGGTTGCTATCTCCGCGCGGCACGTGGACGGCCAGATGTTGTCTCGAATTGCCGCTTCGTGAAGGACGGCCAGGATGAACTGACCCCGCAGTATATAATTTTCACCGCGGTGGGGAACAGCTCATCCATCCTCATTTCGCCGCCGTCTCCACTGCTCTCTCCTCCATTGCTGCCCTTGCACTCAGTTCTCCAGAGCTTTCTCCACTCTCCCGAGCAAAGATGGGCTTGAAGAGAGCGAAGACCACCGAGGGCACCGCCGCCGCCGCCGATGCAGGCATGAAGAAGGTGGATGGCGACTGGGTAAAATCGTCGGTGAAGAAGGCCGATCTCGAGGGCCTCCGCGCGCAGGGGCTGCTACCGCCGGCGAACGAGGCGGCCGTGCATGCTCCGGGAAAAGAGGTACTCCCCTCCCCTCGCGATGGAGAACGCGTCTGCTTCGTGGAGTTCCTTCCACGGGGTTTCGGGTTCCCCATCCACGATTTTGTTCGTGGTCTCATGTATGCTTATGGGATTCAGATCCACGATCTGACTCCCAATAGTGTCCTGAGCATCGCGAGCTTTATCGTTCTCTGCGAGTGCTTTTTGGGAATCTCTCCCAAGTGGCTTCTCTGGAAGTCGCTGTTCCTCGTTCGCCGGAACGTTGGGAAGTCGAAGCAGGTCTACCCAGTCGGCGGCTTCGGCATCCAAGTGCGTGGCGACACCACGTACTTCCAAATGAAGAAGTCCGACTCCGTCCAGAACTGGCGGAAGAAATGGTTCTACATCAAGTGCGACCAAGAAGGCCTTCCCGACTTCGCAGCTGATCGCGCGTTGCAGAAGACGAACGCGTGGACGCACCCGCTGTCAATGGAAGACAAGGAGGCGACCAAACCGCTGATGGCGCTCCTCCGCGATCTTCTGAAGACTCTTGGGCGCGAGACAGGTGGGGTGCATCTGATTGCCACCTTCTTCAGGCTTCGGGTGCAACCGCTCCATTCTCGCGTCCACCCGATGTGGGCGCGCGAAGCCGGCGATGAACTTGACGACGAAGAAGTCGAGTCGAAGGTGAGGAGCATCACCAGCCTCCGAGCCGCCGATACGTGCAATGTGAAGTGCCCGGTGAAGCCGTATGGGCCGAACAACCCTGTGCCTGAGGTAAGCTTCCTTTTTGCTGTGCTTCTGTCAAAATTTTCTTTTGTCTGACCCGAATTTTTGACAGGGTCGCTCCAACTTTGTCAGCCTTCCTCCGCTGATGGAGAACGGTCCTCACGAAGAGGCGGAGGTCTTGAAGGAGAACGAGGATAATGACGAAGAACTTCCTTCCGCCAACTCTCCGAGCGAAGAGGTGGAGGAGGATGATGAAGACGAAGAGCCCCAGTCGAAGCGGCAGAGGCGAAAGAGTGGTGAGTCTGCTTCGGCTTCGTCACCCGCAAAGCAGGTGGAGGTGGAGGACGTGGGCGAGGCGAGCGAGTCGTCCTCGGGTGCCAGGTACATGAGCGACCCGATAGAGCCTTTGGCCGTGCCTCCCCTTAACTCTGCGCCGCCGACTGGGTTCGCGAGGATGCCTTCCGTCTCCTTGGACAGCGATGATGATCTGGACGTCACCAGGTTAGTCTTTCAATTATCACCTTGTTTGTCGAGTGTTCTCTTTGCCTTTGCGAGTATTTTAATTGAATTATCTTTGCCGCAGCAACCGCACTGGCGCTGCCGGTTCTTCACCTCTAGAAATGGAGCACACATCCGCTCCCGTGCTCGAGCAGACCGCGAAGGTGACCGAAGTAGAGCCACAGGCGGGTGGTGCGTCGACTTTGAAGGCTTCGACTTCCTCCGTGCCAGAGAAGACTGCTGATGCGACCCTGGTTGACGCTGAATTGCTTGAGCATGTAAGTATCTCTTAACTCAGTCTGCAAGATCTGTATCGGGTGCGCGAACAGCGCTCCCGATGGGAGTAGCCCCCGAAGATGTGCGTGATTAGAATAGTCGGCCGCAGATTGATGTCTTGTTCTTTCCGCAGCCGTTTTGTTGCCAGCTGATGGAGGGAGCCGCAGCCTTCATGCGAATGGAGAAGAAGGAGGGTCGGCTCCACACTGCTCTGGAGCAAGCAAACAGTGAGTACTAACCCTTGCATTCGAGAGGTGATTCGGCTATCTTCCCTGTTGACTTTGCCCCGGTGATCCATAGGCGAAAAGGAGAGCCTGGCGAAGCGAGTCGCGGAGCTGGAGAAGTCACTGGGCGAAACTCAGGAACGTGAGCGAGCCCGGGATGTACTGGAGAAGGCCCAGGTTGAGCACTTGCTCTCACTCGCCGACGCTACCGGAAGTAAGTATCTCGGCTGTCTGCCTACTTTTTTTTGTGTCGACTTCTGGTGTCTTAACAGTGTGGTCTTTTTGGAGCAGAGACCTACGGAGGTGCTCCTCCCAAAGGTACTTCCAGTGCCAATGTCAGCTTCGCCGAGGCTGTTGGCTTCGTTGATCGCGTCTGTGCGTATGCCTCGGCGGCACTGTAGAAGTCGACAGGCGCCTTGGCGACTGTGCACCGGAGCATCTTCCCCAACCAGCCGTCGCCGGTCGCTGTTGTCGCGCTTGCGGCTCCGTTTGAAGGCGACGCGACCACCATGGCGGACTACACGCGTGCTCAGACGGTACGCGGCTCAGAGCTCACTTTCCAGCTCCTACTTGGCCACCAAGTTGTAGGTGACTTTGATAAGGTTGTCAGTGACTTCCCTCGAAGACCTGATGGCAAGACTGCATCCCTTAGCAACGTGAAGGTGCGGGCGAGTCAGCTGGCTGCGAGGCTGATTGAAACCTTCCAAAAGAGAATCGTCAAAGCTGCAGAGTTGGCTGATAGGAAGAACCGTTCTCAGTCAGAGTCTGCAATGTAGTTTCCTTTGTTTTATGGTTCTTCTTCTTTTGAACTTGGTCTGTAATGAAACTCATTATCTGCGGAGTCTTTTGGCCTCAACCATGCTAGTGTTGAAATATAATTATGTCCTCGAGTCTTCTGTCATATGAAATCGCTTGACGATGTCGAAAATTGGCAGCCTGAGATGGGTGAGACTCCCGAGGTTGCCGGGGCCACTGGTGCGGGTGAGGACGAAGATACCTCTTCGGCTGCGCCCGATCGCCCTCGTCGTCAAGCTCCTCCAACCCACACGCGAAGTGTGAATGATCAGCGAGTAATCACTTATATGAGGAACAAGATGAAGGTTGCCGAGTTCGAGTTGGAGCGCTTGAAGTCGCGGTCCGCTGCGCCGTTATCCCAGCGTGAGGAATTCCTTCTTGGCCAAATAGACTTGATCAGTCGACAGCTGCAAGGTTGGCCTTCAGGCGTTTTGCTTCGACTTCTTTATGCTTTCATTCTTCTAAGTGTTGGATCTTTTCTGCAGGTGTTAATCCCGACTGGCAAGCCGAGAATAGTCGAGTGGACGAGCGGGTGGAAAGGGAGGCCACCAGTGATTCACTTGAAGCTCGTACCTTCTGGTCGAATAAAAATGCAGGCCGTATACTCGCGAAGATGCTGGATCGCACCTGGCGCACTGCTGTGCTCTTGGAGGGTTGCAGGAAGGCACTCTGGCAGATCAACAGGGTGTACTTTCCGCAGAATGAGCAGCCTTCTGGGCTGACTGCGCTGCTGGAGAGGTTTCGCAGTAGCAAGGCGTTGAAGAAGGTCGTCGTCGCTCAGCTTGTTGCCGGGGCCAATGCGGCGTTTGCTTATGTTCGACTGCACCGTCCTCATGTTCCCTTGGACAGGATACTTGACGGCTTGCCTAGAGATTCTGATTATGCTGAATCCCATGCGGCTGCACGTCAGGCGATTCAGCAGGTCTTGAACCATACAGAGCAACTTGTAGGGCCACTGGATGCGCCAAAGGAAGAACCTGTCGACCAAGAATAGCGGCCTGTTGTTGTATAGTGTTAGCTTGTAACGAGAAAATTTTCCCAGTAGAAAAAATGAATGTTTGCGTGTCGAGGTGTGTCGAGTTGCATGCGCGACGCAGCTCCCGAGTGCGTCGAGTGACGGCCTAGGTTTGACTTGGACCTGTACAGCGCAGCCCCCGAGTGGTTCGGGTGGCGGCCGAGGTGATTCGAGTGAAACCCGTGCGGCGTAGCCCCCGAGTGCGTCGAGTGGCGGCCTAGATTTGACTTGGACCTGTACAGCGCAGCCCCCGAGTGGTTCGGGTGGCGGCCGAGGTTTTCGAGTGGAACCCGTGCGGCGCAGCCCCCGAGTGCGTCGAGTGGCGGCCTGGGTTTTGACTTAGACCTGTACAGCGCAGCCCCCGAGTGGTTCGGGTGGCGACCGAGGTTTTTCGAGTGGAACCTGTGCGGCGCAGCCCCCGAGTGCGTCGAGTGGCGGCCTGGGTTTTGACTTAGACCTGTACAGCGCAGCCCCCGAGTGGTTCGGGTGGCGGCCGAGGTTTTTCGAGTGGAACCCGTGTGGCGCAGCCCCCGAGTGCGTCGAGTGGCGGCCTGGGTTTTGACTTAGACCTGTACAGCGCAGCCTCCGAGTGGTTCAGGTGGCGGCCGAGGTTTTTTGAGTGGAACCCGTGTGGCGCAGCCCCCGAGTGCGTCGAGTGGCGGCCTGGGTTTTGACTTAGACCTGTACAGCGCAGCCCCCGAGTGGTTCGGGTGGCGGCCGAGGTTTTTCGAGTGGAACCCGTGTGGCGCAGCCCCCGAGTGCATCGAGTGGCGGCCTGGGTTTTGACTTAGACCTGTACAGCGCAGCCCCCGAGTGGTTCGGGTGGCGGCCGAGGTTTTTCGAGTGGAACCCGTGTGGCGCAGCCCCCGAGTGCGTCGAGTGGCGGCCTGGGTTTTGACTTAGACCTGTACAGCGCAGCCCCCGAGTGGTTCGGGTGGCGGCCGAGGTTTTTCGAGTGGAACCCGTGTGGCGCAGCCCCCGAGTGCATCGAGTGGCGGCCTGGGTTTTGACTTAGACCTGTACAGCGCAGCACCCGAGTGGTTCGGGTGGCGGCCGAGGTTTTTCGAGTGGAACCCGTGTGGCGCAGCCCCCGAGTGCGTCGAGTGGCGGCCTGGGTTTTGACTTAGACCTGTACAGCGCAGACCCCGAGTGGTTCGGGTGGCGGCCGAGGATTTTTGAGTTACTTGCTGATAAAAGTAAAGGGGAGAGCTTGTTCCTCAAATCACTTTATTGATTTTTGCGAGCAGGCCGCCTCGTTAAAACCCTTCCAGTCCCCTCAGGTACCCTGGCGAGGGAAAGAGTGCGTCTGAAACCTGCCGCTTCTTGACATTGTACACTGTTACAAATTGGGGTCGATCAGGCGTAGAAACGGCGCAGTTGCGCAACGTTACACGGGTGTCTGCAGACTGTCCCCGTCTTCGAGAACTTCAGGCGGAAAGCTCCGTCGCCGATTGCTTCTGTCACGATGTATGGACCCTCCCAAGGGGAGGCGAGTTTGTGCACCTTCTTCTGTTTGAGGCGAAGGACAAGATCCCCAGGGACGAACGCTCTGGGCCGCAGTCGCCGCCCGTGGTAGTTGCGTAGGTCTTGCTGGTACACGGCTGTGCGGGTGAGGGCGATGTCGCGTGCTTCGTCCAAGGTATCCATGTCGTCCTCGAGTGCTTCTTCTGCGTCGGACTCGTCGTAAGCCACCACTAGGGGGGCGTCGAACTTGATATCACAGGGCAGGACTGCGTCTGCGCCGTAGACCATGAAGAACGACGTGTATTGAGTGGATCTGTTCGGCGTGGTGAGCAGACTTCACAGCACGGATGACAGCTCTTCGACCCAGGCGCCCGCGGCGCGCCTCAGTGGTACTCGTAGGCGTTTTTTTATGCCCTTGCAGACTAGGCCGTTGGCCTTCTCGACTTGTCCGTTGGACTGCGGGTGCGAGACGGATGCGTAGTTGAGCTTGATGCCTTGGTCCAAGCAGAAGTCCTGGAATTCTTCGGCTTTGAAGTTGGAGCCGTTGTCGGTGATGATGCTGTGTGGCACGCCGAACCTGAAGATGATTGACCTGATGAAGTTAACTGCCGAGGAGGCAGTCGAACTTGTGATGGGCACGGCTTCGATCCACTTCGTGAACTTGTCGACTGCCACCAGGAGGTGAGTGTGTCCGCCCAGAGAAGACTTCCTGAATGGACCCACCATGTCGAGCCCCCATTGAGCGAAGGGCCACGCGAGTGGTATGGTTTTCAGCGCTGATGCTGGTGCGTGCGGCTTGTTGGCGAATTCCTGGCAGCCGATGCATTTCCTCACGAGTTCTTCTGCGTCTTGCATTGCGGTGCGCCAGTAGAACCCTGCTCGTAGGGCTTTGGCTACCAAGGCTCGACTGCTGGCGTGGTGTCCACAGGTGCCGGCATGGATCTCGAGTAAGATGGCCTGACCGTCGGCCGGGTCGATGCACCTTTGGAGGACTCCTGAGATGCTTCGCTTGTAGAGTTCCCCGTTGATGACGGTGAAGCCCTTGGAGCGGCGGGCGACGCGCTTGGCTTCGACTGGGTTCGTTGGCAGCCTCTGGTGTAGTATGTAGGCCAGGTATGGGCTTGTCCAGGTGGGTTCGACCAGCATTACCTCCATGGGTCCCTTCTCCTTGCTGCGCGGGTTGGTGGTGCTCGTTGTCGGTGTAGAGGGTCCCGGCGCAGGCCGGAGCTTGATGGAGCGTTGCGTGATGCATTCGAGGAAGACTCTGGGTGGCATCGGTGCCCTGTCTGAGCCTAGGTTAGCGAGGGCGTCGGCTTCCTCGTTGCTCTCCCGGCCGATATGCCGCAGCTCGCAGCCCTCGAAGGTGCCTTCTAGCTGGTTGTATAGGTCCCTGTAGGCTATCATGTTGTCGGCGATGGCGTCACATTGCTTCATGGTTTGCTGCACGACGAGGTAGGAGTCTCCGTAGATCATGAGGTGAGTGGCGCCGCAGTTTTTGGCCATTCGCATGCCGTGGATTAGGGCTTCGTACTCTGCCTCGTTGTTGGAGGGTGTTGGGAAGTTCATCTGCAGCACATACTTTAGTTTGTCGCCTTTGGGTGAGATGAGGACGACTCCGCCCCCCGCTGATTTGAATTTCTTGGACCCGTCGAAGTACATTGTCCATGCGTTGGACAAGTCGGGTACGTCTGGCAGCTGGGCCTCTATCCACTCTGTGGTGAACTCTGGAAGGACTTGAGCCTTGATTGCCTTCGGGTGCGCATACTTCAGCCCCCAGGGTCCCAACTCCACAACCCACTTGGCGACTCGTCCTGTCGCGGCTTGGTTGGTGAGGATGTCGGAGAGCCCAGAGGAGCTTACCACCGTGATGGTGTGCTCGGAGAAGTAGTGGACGACCTTCCTTGATGTCATGAAGACTCCATAGGCGAGCTTCTGATAGTGCGTGTACCGCTGCTTGGACAAGGTTAGCACCTCGCTAAGGAAGTAGACAGGCCGCTGAACAGGGTGACTGTGCCCTTCTTCTCCTCGTTCGACGATGAGTACAGTGCTGACCACTCTGTTCGTGGCTGACACATAAAGGTACAACGGCTCGTTCTCCAGTGGAGCCACCAGTACTGGAGGAGTCGTGAGGGTTTTCTTGAGCTTGTCGAATGCGTCTTGTGCTTCCTCTGTCCACTCGAATTTATCAGTCTTTTTTATCAGTTGGTAGAAAGGCAAGGCCTTTTCTCCCAACTTACTAATGAACCGGCTAAGAGCTGCGACTCGGCCGGCTAGGCGTTGCACCTCATGAAGCTTGGTCGGTGCTGGCATTGCGAGTATGTTTTGCACCTTCTCAGGGTTGGCTTCGATTCCTCTTGCAGAGACAAGGTACCCGAGCAGTTCTCCGGCTGGCACGCTGAAAACACACTTGTCCGGATTCAGCTTGATCTGATACTCGTTGAGTGCGGCAAAGACTTTGCAGAGGTCCGCAATTAAGGTGTCCTCTGTTCGAGTGGTGATGACTATGTCGTCGACGTAGACTTGTACGATCTTTCCTATTAGCTTCTTCAGGCAAGCTTGCATCGTGCGCTGGTATGTGGTGCCAGCGTTCTTCAACCTGAAGGGCATCATTTGGTAGCAGAACACACCATGAGGTGTGATAAATGCAGTCTTCTCTTCATCTTCAACTTTCATCCTGATCTGCTGGTACCCGGAGTAGGCGTCCAGGAAGGATAGGCGCGCACATCCTACAGTCGAGTCGATGATCTGGTCTATCCGCGGGAGCAGGAAGTGGTCCTTGGGGCAGCACTTGTTTATGGCGGTGAAGTCGACGCACATGCGGAGTTTCTTCGTATTCTTCTTCTCCACCAGAACCGGGTTCGCTACCCATTCCGAGTCCTTGATTTCTCGGATGAATCCGGCGTGGAGCAGCCGGTCGATCTCTTTGATGATGGCATCTCGTTTGGGACCCGAAAAGCGTCGCATGGTCTGCTTGACAGGTCTTGCGTCCTTGTGAACGCGTAAAGAGTGCTCGGCGAGTTCCCTTGGTATTCCTGGCATGTCAGAAGGCTGCCAGGCGAAGATTTTCCAGTTCTCACGCAGGAACTCGACGAGCGCGCCTTCCTATGCGATAGGTAGGCTCGCTGACACCTTGACTGTCTTGCTGGCGTCCATCGGGTGGACTTGATGGGCTCTCGTGTCGTCGGTCGTGTTGAAGGCGGAGTCCTTGGCTGGCTTTTTGCGTGGCGGGAAGATGGTTTTGTCGTTGTCGACCGCCATCGCCGCAAGATGCTCCTCCATTACAAAGAACTCAGAGATTCTGCTGAATTCGCGGTCGCAGCTGTTGGAGCGGTCGAAGTCGCCGTGCACCATGATGACGCCCTTGGGTCCAGGCATCTTGAGCATAAGATAGGCGTAGTGGGGTACCGCCATGAACCTGGCGAAGGTTGGGCGCCCGAGTATCACATGGTACTGCGATTTCCAGTTGACTACCTCGAAGTCGATTGCCTCCCTCTGGAAGTTGTCGGGTGTGCCGAAGACGACGTTGAGTGTGAGTGTTCCCATGGGCGTGACTGCTTGCCCTGGTACTATGCCATGGAAGGTGGTATCTGACGGCGTCAAATTTGTAGTTGGCCTGTTCATCCTTCTGAGTGTGTCGGCGAAGATGATGTTGATGCTGCTGCCTCCGTCCATGAACACCTTTCTCAAGGTGTAATCCCCGATCAGAGCTTCGACTACTAGAGCGGCGTGCCCGGGTCGTGGTACCGCAGGCGGGTGATCTACTCTGGAGAACGTGATCGGTGTCTCTGACCCTCTCAGGTACTCGGGTACTGCGGGTGGGCAGGTGATAGCCTGGTAGACTTGGCGGGTGACGACCTTCTGGGTTCTGTTCGAAGGGCGTCCCTTCTGTATCATGTTGAGCTGTCCGCGTGCCGCTGGATATGCGCCAGGGGCCTCTTGCTGCGGCTGCTGCTGCTGGTAGAAAGCCCCCGCGGCCTGTGCTGGATTAGCGACTCCGTGTGCGGGTGCGGGTGCTGCTGGGAGAGCCAGTTGCGCGACTGGTTGTGCTGGGGGTGCTGCTGGGAGAGCCAGTTGCGTAGTTTGCTGCGTGACTATCTTCTCCATCGCCTTGTATATCCTACGAGCCTTTTTGCAGTCCTTCAGCAGGTGGCGGGATCCCCACTTGCCCGTTTCCGGGTTCCTGAACATGTGATGCTTGCAGGGCTGCTCCAGCTCTTCCTTTGGAGTCAGCGTGCGCCTCTGCCACTCTCGTCTGCGGCTCCCGTCGCCACGGTAGGTGCTGTCACCGCTTCGGTTGTACTGACCTTCTCTGTATTGGCGACTGCTGTCGCGTGCTTCATTCTCGCGGGGGGTTTCGAATCCCGCCGCTACTAACTCTATTGAGTCATTGCCGTGGTAAGGCGGCTTCTTCTTCTGGCGTCCTTCCCGCCAGTTGCTTGGTCCGGTTTCGACTCTTGGAGTATCACGGACTGAGTCCTCTCCGTCTGCCCACTGGTTGGCTATCTTCATGAGTTCAATCATGTTTCTCGGCCGGAGCCTACCGAATTCCTCGCGGAGGTCGCGGCGGTAAACGCCATGCATGAAGGCATCCATCACTCGGTCTTCCGAGGTGGCTTCCATGGTGTTGCGGAGCAGGGTCCATCGTTGGATGTACGACCGGAGCGGCTCGTCTCGTCCTTGCTTGCATGCTTGGAGCTCGATGAAAGTTGTCGGTCTTGCGTATGTCCCCAGGAAGCTTTTAACAAAGGAATCCGCGAACTCGTCCCACGTACTGAAGGCGTCCTTGGGTTGAGTGTTGAGCCAACCGCGTTGCATGGCTGTAGTCGAAGTGCCGCCCTGGCAGTTGCAGGCTATAAGATAATCCTCCAGCCAGTCTCTCGGGCCTTGCTTTCCGTCATACTTAGGCGTTTCTGCCGTGAGCTTGAAGCCCTTGGGCATTCTTGGGTCGCGGATGTTGAAGCTAAAACATGCGGCGCCGCGCGGCTCGAAGTCGCTGTCGTCGCGGTCGTCAGCATTGTGTGTTCCGACCGTTCGCCGGATGCGGTGGCGGTCTACCGTCCTCTGTGCGAGGAGGTTGCGGAGGTCCTCGCCTGGCTGCGGCTGTCGCGGTTGTCTTGGAGCTGGGCCTGCGGGTGCTGCGAGTTCGCGGTCGCGGCGACCTCGATTTTCTTGCGCCCCTTCCGTTGGCGCCTTGTTCACCAGAGCTTCTTCTACTGCTTTGATAGACGCGATCTGCTGCCTGTGGAGGAGAGCACGGGCGTCACCCTCAGGCGGCTGCGTCAGTCGCAGGTATGTTTCGACTGCCATGAGGGCAGCCCCAGGTGTTTTGGGGACGGGTATCCCTTCTTCGTCTTCAGTCATGTACGATGTTTCGAGGTTGCGGGTGATTCCGGCGCGTTCGGCCTCTGTCATCCGGGGCACGCGGGCCCTGCGGCGTCTTGCTCCTTGCGAGACCTCAGTCGAAGCATCAGTGAATGAATAAGTGGCCCTCCTTGCACTTGCCGCGTCGGCCTCCTCCTTGCGTCGGAGTAGCTCGGCCTTCTCTACACGAAGTCGTTCGCTTTCCTTCCACAACAGGTACTGGACCGCCATAAGGTCCTCTCGGGGTGCGTCTGGTGGGGGGTACGTGCCCTCCTCAACGTGCTTCAGTGCTCTGATTGCCATGTCGCGGGTGATGGTGAGCCGCGTCACCTGGTCCGGCATGACCACCTCCAGTGGATATGCGGGTTCGTCGATGTTGGCCCGCGACGGGGCGACCATGTAGACTTGCGCGGGGTAGATTTGGCAGGTGGGGCTGATGCTTCCGCTACTGCTTCCTTCGTCCGAGCCATGCTCGGAGTCGAAAATGGCTGCAACGTGGTGGGTACCACAGTCGCCGTTGAGGCTCTTCCCGTAGAACTTTGCGACCTTCACCGCGGACGCGATGAGTGGAGTCGCCATCATCGACGCGGGTGCGATCGGCTTGCGGACGATCTCACGGCGCAAAGGCGTGGCCGAGGTGATAGGAGTCGATGTAGATTTTGGCCTTGGCCGCGACGCGACCAATGTAGTCGAAGTAGACTTGGTTCGCGCAGGGGTCGCAGCCGATGCGATCCCCCTGACAACCGGAGATGCGGGTGACGTGGTCGCGTTGGGCGTGACTTTTGCCATGGAGGCAGTTGGTGCAGTCGAGGCGCGCGCGATCTTTGCGGCGGTCGAAGACGCAATCGCCGCAGTCGCGGTAGATGCGATCACGGCCGGTGATGACGCGGTCGTGGTAGTTGTGGCAGATGCGATCCTCGCGGTAGTCGAAGATGCGATCGCTGCATTCGCAGCAGATGCGATCTTCACGGCAGGTGAAGGCGTGGTCGACGTAGTCGATGTAGACGCGGGTGTCGTCTCCGCGCGTAGCGCGGCCACCATAGATCGGAGCGTTCCGTAGCTGTTTATGAGGTAGCGCATGGTCCCAAAGGTGATCCACGTACCCTCACTCAGTTCAGCATATGCCGAGCGATGAGCCGGCGGGTGGCTGACATACTCGAGGGAGCCGGACCGGACTGGCTCCCTGGTGCAGGCGTCGGTCTTCAAGGTTGATGGAGCCAGAGCGACCATGGTTCCAACGCTCGTTCTTTCCCACAGACGGCGCCAATTGACGAGGTTAGGGCTCGGCAAATCCCTGGGTCGAGTACCCCCGGTTGATTGAAGGGGAGGAAGATGAACGTTGGTGATCACGACGGCTAACAGGGGGCGATTTACCCAGGGAGAAAATTTCTCCCTCGCAGATTCCGTGGCTCCGCCCATCCCGCTGCACACACAAGAATTATGTTTGAGAGACCTCTGTCGCCGGTCCTCGCATGTATCTTCGAGAAACTAATTAACAAGGCTTACATGATGTCTTATGAAACTAATAATGTCGCGGCATGGCTATAGTTCTATTGAAGAATTTCAAATTTCTACCTCGTTGAGCTTGTGAAAGCCATGGTCAATTGCCACAAAGCGTATATGTCAGCTCGTTGTGTATAATGTAGACGAGGACCATCTATATCTTATCATGCAGATGACCATTTGTATCTTATCATGTAAAGGCGGATAAACTCTTGACATCTCTTGTAACTTGAAAACATATTGCTTTATATGAGAAGAAGGCCATTAAGAGGGCTAGACGACGAAGGGCTAGATGAACGCTCTATATTGGGTAGAAAGATCATGGGAGATCTAATCTTACAATGATCTAATTTCAGTCACAATTCATCCACTGTTTTTTTTCATACGATACCCCCAGAAGAGGGACCGGGTTCCATTATCGTGAAATAACGGAACAAAACATCCCCTCCAGCAGCCCGGCTACTGTTATACATACAACTCCAGTTAAAACCAGCCAAAATAGATCCCAGATGAAAGGAAGAAAAAGTAACAACCCAAAAGGAGCACTAAACGGTAACTGGCAGCTTAAACCACAGTTCTCTCTGAATAGGTAGCAGAGAAACGAACAACCGAAAGGGTGTCCGAAGCTTCTCATTTTTCTTCTTGTACGGTATTGGTCTTTCCTTCATTCCGCTGCTCCTTCCCTTCCTTATTCAACAGTTGTACCCCCGCCGTTGTCCCCTCCTATCATCAAGTTCCGGGGTGTATCAGCAGTCCCCGCTGTAGCCACCTGAAGCAGCATGGCAGCTCCTTCTCTCAAATCCCTCCTGATCCGAATGGAGACCTACCCAGTAATTGATAAAGACACAAGAATAACTGATTAGTTCAAATGGAGATTTTAACAGCTTTTTTTCGAAACATGCTCGATTTCTGAGCTTCCAGATAGCCCAGCAGATAGCCGCCAGACCCGTTATCTGAACATTTCTGCTAGCATTTATAAATTGAGGTAACCACCAACAAAACTACAGGAAAGACCCAGGTCTGTTCCTCGCACCCACCGCAGTTCCTACCACACTCCACACATACTTTGCCGCACTGCATTGGAAGAACAGGTGAAGCACTGTTTCTTCTTCATCACAGAATCTGCACTTAGTATCTCCCACCCAATTTCTCTTACTCATATTATCTTTAGTAGCTATTGCATTGTGCCAAATCAGCCACAGCCAGACCTTAATCTTCAACTGTATTTTTGCTTTCCACAAGTGACGAAAGGATCTATCTATCCCATTATTGCATAGAAATTCATACATAGACTTAACAGAAAAAAGCCCATTTTTAGACCACTTCCATCTAGGTCTATCTTCAGAGTCATTCAAAGCTACCCCAACAAGAACACTCTGTAACTTCCTTATTTCATCTTGCAGATCAAGATCCAGCCATCTTCTGAAAGTCATTCTCCATCCTCTAGCAGCCATATCAGCAACAGACAGCTCCTGTTCATTGCAAATACTAAACAGACCAGGGTATTTCTCCTTAAAAGGGGTAGAACCACACCAAGCATCTCCCCAAAAGTCAGTTCTTCTACCATTTCCAACAATCTTCTCCCCAGAAGGTATAAATTCCTCACATGTAACAGGTCAGACCAGAAAGCAGAGACCATACACTACTAGGAAACAGGCTACCAGTGGCGCACCTTTTCACAATTCTGTGGCGCATCCCTGGAAATAGTGGATGCGCCACTAAATCCTCGCCACTAAAATATATTTCTGTGGCGCACGCCGGTGGTGCGCCACAGAAATGCCAAATTCTGTGGCGCATCCCAGCACCGTGCGCCACAGAAATATTTTAGTGGCGCATCCCACCTTGGTGCGCCACAGAATTTTTTTTTGAATTTCAAAAAAAAGGGCGGCCAGATCTAGATCCAGATCTGGATCTAGATCTGGCCGCCGGAATTTCGCCGGAATTTCGTCGGAGCTCGTCGGAGACCGTGTTGCCGTGGGTGGAGGAAGGGGTCGTCGGAGGTCGTCGGAGGTCGCCGGATGAGGTCGCCGGAGTGTCGTCGGAGGTCGCCGGATGAGGTCGCCGGAGTGGAGGCCGAGGTCACCGGAGTGGAGGAGGAGGTTGCCGGTGGTGGAGGAGGTCGCCGGAGGAGGAGGAGGTCACCGAAGGTGGAGGTCGTCGGGGTTGAGGTCGTCGGGGTTGTGGAGGTGGTCGCCGGGGTGGTGAGGAGGTCGCCGGAGTTGTGGAGCTCGCCGGAGTTGTGGAGGAGGTCGCCGGAGGTGGAGGTGGAGGAGGAGTAGGGGAGAAGAGATGGAGGAGGGAGGAGAAGAGATGGAGGAGTAGAGGAGAAGAGATGGAGGAGGGAGGAGAAGGGGAGAGAAGTGTAGAGGAGAAGGGAAGAGGAGAAAGAAAGAGGAGAAAGAAAGAGGAGAAGTGGAGGGAGAACTGGAGGAGATGAGGAGAAAAGGGGAAAAGAGAGGGAGATGAGGGGCGCCGGCGGGATTCAAATTTTGAATCTCACAATTCTGTGGCGCATGGGCTAGACATGCGCCACAGAATTTTTTTTTCCTTTTTTTGAATTTTTTTTGATTTTGCTGGGAAAATTCTTCTGCTGGCCATAAATTTTTTTTCGTTTGGAATTTTGAGAATCTAAAAAAAGGCTAACCGGGTAAACCCGGGTGAGGGCGGTTCCGAAATTTTCTCTAGTTTTTTTTTAAGGTATTATACGTATTTTTTCGACGTCGTATGCAAAAGTTATGGCCAATTTAATATTTATTCACCTACTATTGGAAAAAAGGTCAAAATGTGTATTTCAAATTTTTCCTACAAACTAGACCCTAAACCTTCCATATATCTAAAAGGATTTTATTTTTTGAATTTTTTATCATTTTGTTTCACTCCGTGCAAAACTAAAAAGGCGATCCACGGGGAGGGGGGGGGGGGGGGGGGGAGGGGGGTGGGATCTGAAATCCGGGCACAATTCTGTGGCGCATGGGGTCACATGCGCCACAGAAAGTAACAATTTTGTGGCGCATGTGGCCCCATGCGCCACAGAAAGGGCACCCACCCAATCATTGGTGCCGGGGCCACCATATTTCTGTGGCGCATGCGTCTAGATGCGCCACAGAAATATGTCTTTCTGTGGCGCATGTGACCCCATGCGCCACAGAAAGACATATTTCTGTGGCGCATCTAGACGCATGCGCCACAGAAAAACATATTTCTGTGGCGCATGCCAAGTGGTGCGCCACAAAAAAACAATTTAGTGGCGCATGGAATAATGGTGCGCCACAAATAGCATTCCACCTATAGCTAATTTCCTAGTAGTGATACTTTTGTGTAATATTAGCAGAGGACCATCTGTATCTTATCATGCAGATGACCATCTGTATCTTATCATGTAAAGGCGGATAAACTCTTGACATCTCTTGTAACTTGAAAACATATTGCTTTATATGAGAAGAAGGCCATTAAGAGGGCTAGACGAAGGGCTAGATGAATGCCCTATATTGGGTAGACAGATCATGGGAGATCTAATCTTACAATGATCTAATTTCAGTCACAATTCATTCACTGTTAATTATAAATACTTTCATCTCTTGCTAGCTATTACATAGATTACCAGTCGCTCTACCATCCGGAAGATGAAAAACAATAAAATCAAATTGCGTACGTCTACACAAAACGTACCCCTACACGTGACCATCCTTGATTACCACTGCGGGAAGGGGTTCTATAAATGCCTCCTTAATCGACTGGCCTAGTAACTGGGGACAAGCAACACTAAGGTTCCTAGTTCAGTGGCGGAAACTGCTACAATGGGTTGCAGTTATTCTCGATGCCTCTCATCCCCATCTTATGCATATGTGCGCGCTAATCAGCAAACGATGCACAAGGAGACGTTTGAACACAAGAGATCCAAAATTTTCAGCATAGCAATATGGATGTACAATTACGTAGAAGATGGGTGAAGCAAGATGATAGAGGATACTAGTGAGAGGAGGAAGGTTCTTATATATAATGTAGATTTTAAATTGATCGGTGAGATATTTAATAAAAGCTAACAATTAAATGAGAAATGCAAATAACTGAAAAATGTAGAGGTATTTTCTTGATGTCTTTTTATAAATTTATGATAGGTATTTAATATACATTTATTTCCTTTTATGTACATCTCTACTGAAATATTTCTGTCCACTTCGGTTCCAAAAAAATTTAGCCGATTAATTTTTGCATTGCTGCAATTGTTTTTGCTAATTTTACCTAGAATAGAAAACATGTGATTCGGGGAGGACCGAATTGGCAAATAGTGCATTGATTACATAGAGTGACACACTACAAAGAAACGAAAAAGACCTGCTACCATGGGGGGTGCGTACCCACCCCGTCTAACTTCAACGCAAGCCATATAAACCCATTTTGAGCTTGCTTTCCTAGTAGAACATGGATTATTGGCATACAAAAGTGGTTTCAAAATTTCAAAAAAAATATTTTTTTGCAAAGTCAACCATATGTTGACTTTTTGGGTGTAAAGTAAACATACCGTTGACATTGGCACACGAATTGCGAGCGCCGGACCTCCTCATCCACGTCCTCGCATGGATCATCTCCTGCCTCCAAGCTGCAACTCATCAAATCGGATCCAATCTCCTTTCTCTCCAGCGGCTGCATGCTTGGTCCAGAAATCGGAACATGCACGCTGAAATAGCATAGCAATGAGCCGATCAATTCCATGCACATCCCAGTCGGAGTGACTTGCCATCTCTGAACATGCTCGCCCAAGCCGCAGCTCACACACAACACGGTACAACTCCTCTGATCGCTGCATATATAGATTCAGATGTATAGTGTGTGGTCTCTGTGTGTAAAATTCATGATTCTATTTCGTAATATATAGATCTACTTTCCTCACTATATTGTTCTGGACAAATATTCATCGGGTTCAATCTGCATGGTTTGCTTAAGTGTGATGTTAGTTTTTTTGTTTCACCACGCAGCTTATTGCATACTCAGACCTTTCCCTGTGCATCAGAAATAGGCTCAACTAAGGATAAGGTCAAATTAAGCGTTCTATGGCCAGTTCAGCAAATGGTTGCGCTAAATAGGAGCAATTTGTGACAATTTATGACTTCCAATTTAGTTCCTATTTAGTTCCTTTTTACATCTAAAATGGAATAATTCATATCTTTAAATCCGTAAATCAAAATTTGACAAATAAAATGTCTAAGTCGATTAGAAAAATGAGAGGAATTCAAATATGACATCCATATCATCTTTTGCATCGATAGTTTTAGAAAATTTGACCTCTTTTGATGAATAGTCATGGTGGCCATTTTGACAATTTTTTGAAAAAAATCAAATAAAGTGAAAAAAAACCTCAAAAAAAAAAATTCTCCGGCGTGGATTCCTTTTATGTGTATAGTTGCTATGAAAAGTGATAAACTTTATTTTTGACAAATTGTTGAAAGAAAATCTTCACAAAAAGGTCTATCATGTATAAACATCTATAAGTTTTAAGCCAAATGACCAAGTTATGACTATTCCCACGGCATAGTTTGTGATAAAGTTCTCATATTCGACAAATAGGTGTATCTTGGTATAGAAAACAATGGTTCTGAAGGAATTTTTCAAATTATTTTTATAAATATCATTTTCCCATTTCTAAGTGGCAAAAATGTCTTTTTCTGCCAACCATGTACAAAAAAATATGGTGCAAAATGGCACCCATCTAATTCTCACAAAGAGTAGTCCACATTTGATGGATAATCCCCAAGTATTAGGATTTTTCTTGATTTCTATCTAATTTTGCCTAGTTAAATGTGTTTATGGTGATTTTCCGAAAGTAATCCAAATTTGAACTACAAGTGTTTGATAGTTTGGTATGGAATTTTTTAAAATCTTTTCAGGTACGAAATTAGTAGTTATATCACAAAAACATCGATAGTTTTAGGAAATTTGACCTCTTTCGATGAATAGTCATGGTGGCCATTTTGACCGTTATTTTTTCTATTGGAGATACTTATTTTTTCTCTCATATATATTTTTTCTATTGGAGATACTCCCTCCGATCCACTTAGTACAAAGTTTGTACTAACTTAGTACAAAATGAGCGACACTTTTTATGGATCGGAGGGAGTAGTTATTTTTCCCTTATAGCGAGAAAAAATTGACTTTTGGCTATTTGGAAAAAAATACGACTATATTGTTGATGATGCTCTTAATTACAAGGTCCTCGGTAGAAAAATAACGCACACATGGCCAAATTAATTGTTAGACACATTTTTTTTACTGCCACACTTGGCATTCACGAAGTGTGGGAAAGTGAGGTTGGAAACCACATAGCCCCGCTTACTGAAGAACTTAGTAATAAAAACGAAACGGAGGGATATAAAACTGGGGTTGGCTTATTGATTGTTCCGAATTGAAGATATATTTGTTTGTAGTCCATGAATAGCATGATTATCCTACATTACTTGCGCAAATGGTAAAAAATCGCATGGCATGCATGGAGGGTGTGTCGTCATCCCTAGCACGTCCGTCTGTCTTTGGCAACATGGACATGTCAAAGAATATTAGAACAGTAGTGTTTCTCGGTTCCTCTCCATTGATCATCACTTTGCTTTGTTTTGAGTTTAAGATCAATTACTGAAAATTAGATTGAGTTCATCCACTACCATGGCACAATCACTCTCAAATTGAATCGGTCCTGCATATTGTGTAATCACAGATTGCAATGCAAGCAAACCGGCAATAGATTCAGCAGCTTCCGCTTTGGCACATTTCTGAATTTTACCCCAAGCAGAGAGGATGATATCACCTGTATCGATGCGAAGAACCACACCCCAAGACCCTGCGCACATATTCAGAAACCAGCATCAAAGTTCAATTTTGCCCAACCATTTTTAGGTTTTCTCCACAGTTCAGAATTCTATTTATGGTTATATTTGGGTTTGTTGCCAGTCGTAACAGACATTTGTTTGCCTTTGGGATCGGGCAGGGCTTCAGAATCTCTTGTGCCATTCATTGTAAAATGATAAGATTCGGAAATCCATTTCGGGTCATGGGTGCATCTGCACCCATGACCCAAAATAACCATTTTCCAAATGTCAAAAAATTTCAAAAATAAATATGGAGATAGTTCAACATATTTCATGTTAGCACAAAAAAATCCGCGGTGAAAAGACATTTTGTGCGACCTGTGCAAAAAAGACAAATCCGGATTGCTACAAAAGACTTTTGTACGAGACATTGTTTTGTCTTTTTTGCACAGGTCACAAAAAATTTCTTTTCACAGCGAAAGTTTTTGTGCTAGCACTAAAAATGTTGATGCATATCCGAATTTTTTTTCGGAATTTTTTGACACATTGAAAAAAAATTAAAAATGTTTTACCCAACGGGTGCAGATGCACCTACGACCCAAAACGCCGCCTCCGATAACATTCCAGAAAATTAGCCGATTGCTCTATTCCACATTTACTATCCCCAAAAATAATGTTATTTTCCAGGTGCCATGTTCTCCACCAAAAGAACAACAATTTAGACCTTGAGTTTTCATCAGCCATAAAAACAACATTTGAAAATTAAGTTGCAGGCTAAGTAAACACAAAATGTTTTTTTTTTACGAATAAGACTAGGACTATTCATTAATAGATGTACACAATCTTGTTATTGCATAATTTATAAGTACCTGAGTTTTCAAATCATGTATCACTCAAGATGGATAATAATTGAGCCGGTGAAGGATAAACAACATTGGAAGCGCCGTTGCGGCAAAAATCTTCCTGCTTTCATAGTTCCATTTAGAATTTTGGAAATCTAAAAAATTCCAAAATGGTTTGATATATTAAACAATTTTTTCTGAGTTCGTATGCAAAAGTTATTACCATTTTACTGAGAAATTGCAAAAAAAAAAATCAAAATTCAAAGTTTTCAATTTTCACTACAAGTATATTGCGTGAGGTACATGCATGTCAAACGATTTTAAAATTGCCGTGACTAAAGATATCTTTAGTCCCGGTTGAAGATACCAACCAGGACTAAAGGCGCCAACGCTTCGTCGACGTAAATTCTGAAATTTATCCAAAAGTAAAAAAACTTTAGTCCCGGTTTGTATCTCGCGCTGTCCCCACCTCGGCGCAACCCTTTAGTCTAAAGGTTCCCTACGAACCGGGACTAGAGCCTCCCGGCGTCCTGGCAGTTTGAACCGGGACTAATGCTCCCATTTGTCTCGGTTTGTAAGGAGACCGGGACTAAAGGTCGCAGAGCCTCTGGACGAAAGCCCTGTTTTCTACTAGTGTGTAGCGCCCCGACCCCAGAACTATACAGTGAAACGTTGTGTAACCGGTCATGCTACACAGTCGAGGGTTACTGGGTTTACCAATCCCAGGCCAAAACTCATTGGCAGGTGTGCTCGGAATGGATCATCGGCACACAACACCTCGATCATGCCATAAGCTCAGACATCGCTTTCACGTATAGTAAAGAGACCAAGACTGCGAAACAACTAGCACATCACAGACTCTACGACACAAAAGATCATAGTTCAACTCATATATGAGAAAGATAGCAAATGTCACAATCAGAGGTCACAGACCCATCATTACATCAAGCGGAAGAAAATATAGTTGTCTAACAACAAGATCCAAATTATGGCCTAAGAGGCCTACAATAACATATCCCAGCCAGCCTGTTCCGAGACGTCCCAAGCTGCCACCTGGGAACCCCAGACTAC
Source organism: Puccinellia tenuiflora (assembly GCA_012064385.1). NCBI lineage: Eukaryota > Viridiplantae > Streptophyta > Magnoliopsida > Poales > Poaceae > Puccinellia > Puccinellia tenuiflora. The sequence goes on along the minus strand of QRDG01000626.1, from coordinate 46,271 downwards.
TCGTCGATGTCAATAAAGAACCCACCTTCCAGTTCGGTGACGTCCTCCTCTGAAACAAATAATAATCAACAAAGCAAGGCTGAGTACGACGTACTCGCAAGAATTAGTAGGGCGATATCGGCCCAATGCTGACGGAGGCTCTAATGCTGTATAATGTCGCTGGTTTTGCATAAAGCTAGTTTTCCATTTTAAAAGACATCAGGACCCTTTGCATCGTCTACTCAGAATGTTTTCCGAAAAGGGATAAGAGAGTAAACTTTCATCTGTGGTTCTCAACGAACCATTTGTAAACAGAAGCATCTCATCTCCACCAAGGCACTCCCTCGAATCACCCTCGAGGAAATGAACCTTTTATCACACGTTGGATTGCAACCTCTAGCTGCCAAATTTATTAATTAGGTTCAGGTTCTCTATGAGCTAATCCGCCTTTCCCAAGATTTTGTCCATAACCGCGGACACGGCTTTTCGAAAAGATTTAACCCTGCAGGGGTGTACTAATTTACCCATTTGTACCGTCCGGCTCACCTGATTGGCCCTCTTCCGGGGAAGGCCGGCGAGTGGGCGCGGTTAAACCTTTACCTCGCATGAGACTATCCAAGAGTCATCTGTGGCGACAGGACAAGTTTACCCAGCCTATTTCAGCCCCTACCCCCATCGCCACGTCCTAAACACCACCATCCTCATCATTCCTTTTTCCGCTCACACACACACGCGCAAATGGAAATAGCAAACTAGAGGACCCTTGGATACGCCCGCACAAGTTATTCAGTTAGTAAGGAGCAAATTAATTATCCACCACAAGTAACCATCATGTCCGAACATTCCACCACCATTCGTAATAATGGAATTTAAATCACCGGACAAAATATATCATTTGACTAGCATGGCTAAGCATAGCTAAGCATATATAACAACAATTATATCTTTGTCTCCGGCCAACACATCAAACCTAGGGTTTATAGGAGGGGAAGCATGTGATGGTTCAGGGGATAAACATGCATTCATAGGATACTCTACATCTTGATCAAAAGAGACATTTGAATCGCATGCAATATTATGGTGGATAAAATAAGTTTGTAAAACACTTGGATGCTAGATGCCAAGAAGGTTAGGTTAGTTCTTGCCTTGCTGATAGTACTGGGCGCGTTGATCGTCGAGGTATTGGGGTGGAACCTCGACTCCTGAATCTAACAAAACACAACAATAACAGGAAACAAAATAAATAACACGAATACAAGGTGCAATGCACAATCATGATGAGATGGTCAATTTATGCACTGAAATCATATTGGGCATGTCCCACAAGTTAAATGGAACCCCTAAAATAAATATCGCAATTAACGGGTCAAAACTCCATATTTAACTTAGTGAATTAAGCATTTATTCAAAATGTCCAGTACTGAAATATGGGGTCTACATGCATGAAAAATGACATTATTAGATAGGTATTGACCTACTGATCATTTTGGTACTTCGTTTGCAATTTTCTGATTAACGATGAAGAAATGGTGATTTAAACGATTATGCAATTTAAATCATTTTAATCAATTCCCAATATGACATCGAAGTAAAAATTGGTTACTTGCTGTGAACTTAACATAGATAGGTAGCATTTGAGTTGCTGATCAAATTGATATATAATTTGTAATTTTCGAATTAATATTCATCAAGTTATGATATTTTCAATAATTGAATTAATTCTGCCATTTTATTTATTTTTAATAAACAGCACCAAAACTAGATCTACAATTCTCTAAAATAACATAAACTTTAAGATCATTGTTCACTGAACATTTTGAGAGCTTATTCATAATTTTTGGATGAGTAGAACTCAAGTTATGCAATTTCCAAATTCCACATTTATTCTGCCATTTTAGTAATTATTAAATAAAGACAAATTATTTTGGCCAATTAATTCTACCAATGGAACTAACAGACAGGTATTTCTTCCTGAGCATTTTGACATATTATTTGCAATTTTCTGATTTGTGGTTCAAAAGTTATGCAATTTCAAAGTTTAACTCAATTTCTGCCATTTTAGTTAATTCAATTTAACAGCAATTTATAATATTCACTTTGACATGTAACTAGCACTAACAGGTAGATATTATTTTCCTGTGCATTTTGGTACCTCATTTGAATTTTTCTTATAAATATTTGAATTGCTATTGAATTTACAAGTTCAAGTGGATTTTCTGTTTAAACTTTAAAAACCAGAAAACAGGCCGGAACTTTTTATACTAGGCCGTGGGCTAGCCACAGCCGCTGACCGCCGGGCCCGATGCCACGTTGGCGTCCACATCAGCGCGGGGACGGCCCAAGGCCAGCGCGCCCACGGGAGGCCACGACCGGCGCGCGGGAGCGCGGTGATCGCCGACGCGGCCGACCACGGAGCCGCCGTTTACGAGCGCCCGCGGAAGGGAAGAAGGGGTGCTGGGAGCGCGCGACCGCGGGGAGTTGAGAGGGCGATGCTGGGTGCCTTATGGTCGCTGGAGGCGACCACGACGGTCACCGGAGCGGAGGCGGATGGCGGCGCTCGGAGGGGGAGCGGCATAGAGCACAGAGAGGGGGCAGAGAGGAAGGGGACATGCGTCTGCTCACCCCGGAGAGGATGCCGTGGACGGCGATGGTCGGAGAGGCCGGATGGCGGCAATGCGGTGCTCGGACACGGTGGCCGGAGGCGGGGAAGTCGGGTTCGATTCGCGCGATTGGAGGCCTCCCAGCTAGCACGGCTGGAGGAGGAGGTAGAGGTGGGTGATGCGGAGCTGGTGGCGGCGTCGGTTTTCTTCGGGGTGGCCGGAGCCGATGGTGGGCGCGACGGCGGCGGCGGCGGGCAGGAGCTCGAATCAGCTTTTAGGGTTCGGCACAGGGGGGAAAAGCAAGGGAGGAGGAACGGGAGAGAGAGGCAGGCGTCGTGGGGGTCCTCCTTGACCACGCAGGGGGCATGGCATCGACGCAGGGGAGGATGAGACGGCGGCAGCCCGGGCCATGGCGCCAGTGCAGAGCACTGTGGCGACAGGGACGATGGCAGTTTTCTGGAAAACCCCCTGCCTCTTTTTCTTCCTTTCTATTTTTATTTTTAAATGAAAACAGCAGCCCTTTCTATTGAATTAAGGCATTAAATCATTTCCAACAATTATGAGAAAATTCAGGGAGGCTCAAAATAATATAAGGAAGCTCACCATATTTTTGTTTTGAATTTTTGAAAGGTTTAATTTGGTTTCAAAATTCAAAGTTGATTTGCAACTATTTGAAGTTCTCATTTTTAATTAAGTTTTTTTATTGTTTTTTGGAAAGATGTGACTTTATTGATCCAATAACGAAACTATGTTAGGTCACAACGGAAACATACCGAACAACAATATATCCTGGTGAAACTAAAAATAATTTTGTTGACACAAGTAGAAAACAAGGTTTTGGTTCGGAGCATTAGTACCGGCCAAATTTGAAACCGGGACTAATGTGAGTATTAGTCCCGGTTCCAACGGCTAGGACGCCGCACGGCTCTAGTCCCGGGTCGTATGGGACCTTTAGTACCAGTTGGTATTACCAGCCATGACTAAAGGGGCCGCAGCAGGCAGCCGCAGGGTGGGGTCAGCGCGAGCACCTTTAGTCCTGGTTGGTAATACCAACCGGGACTAAAGATGGGCCTTTAGTACCGGTTGGATCTTCCAACCGGGACAAAGTCTTTATACTATAAAGTATGGACTCAAAAGTTAGCTTGAGTTCAGTAGACGTTGTGCGGGAAGCTTGATCCACCGTCGAAACACTGTCCTCATTCAGAAACAATGTCAAAGGATATGAATCCGACTTCCCACATGGTTTTCAAAGCACATACATGGGCTTATGGAGAGGCGCCACGACCATGAAAACATTCTTGCACTTAGGGACGTCGTCTCAACGCACAACGGCGACGTGCAGATCCTAGCACGAGGGGAGAAATAACCTAGATCTATTACCCACGGATCCAGCTTGGAGATTGATAGTGGAGACACAGTAAACACACATGGACACCTATCAAGGGTAGCCTCCGCTCTCACTAAAAATCTTCTAACGTCTAACTCCAGAATGGCCCTGCCAGGTACTTCATTGGCGGTTATAGGCGGTAGGCAATGCGGAAGAATAGCACGTCGATGCATTGTAGTTTCATCAAGGTCCCGATTTGCAAATGTCGCCAATATATGCGGACAACCCGCGTTGACTATGGCGATTGGATTTTACACTCATAATTACCTTGTTTAAATAAGATAATTCTTTCACATTATGTAACCAAAGCCAAGTCCATAGAAAGCAGGCAAGGCAACCAGGTTGACGTGTTTGGGTCGTCCTTAAAGGCCAACACGGTTGGGGCGACATGGAATTGTCAAAAGTCGCTGAATATTTTTCGATGGGCCAGAAGTGTTTGATAATCCCAGATTGTCGCCGCACGGACGTATTTCTAATACTACTTCACGCGATGTACCTTCAAAAGTGCAGCGTGGATGTACGTCCAAATATTTTCCGATGGGATACAACCATGAAAACAATCAGTAACTTGGACGTACAGTTAAACAAATATTATGCTTTGAATTTCTGTTCTCTAGAAAAACAACATTGTAGTCCTCGCATCCCCTTCCCCCTCCGTATTCTTTTCTCTCTCTTACTTCATTCCAAATTAGACGAGCAGAGAGACACCCCGCAAGAGACATGCAGATGGAGAACACAATGTTTGGCGCTGGAGAGCGTATCAGAAAATATATTAGATCAAGTCGTCCTTTTTGTAGTGATTTCTTGAAATCCTTCGATCCAGTTCTACGTCCAACCAAAAAATCACGGTCAGCCAGCTCCTCGCTGGCGATGAATTGGTTGGCAGCTCATATAAGTGGATGTAGGCCTAGTTCTCATTTGACCTTTCCAATTTTTTTGGAGAAGTGGACCCCCCAAATTTGGTCAGGATTCTAAACTTGGTGTGCCGACTTATTCAAAAAGTTTGGGGGAGGGCCTCTTATCGGGGAAGCCGTCATCTGAAAATAACTTGAACTAGGAAATTGACCAACAGTTCAACTGTTCAGGTCCAATACATCATATACCTTTGGTTAGACCCTTATTAATCAGGAAGCCCAAGATGGTGGTCACGCCCGCTCCCAAGAAACACATCACGTTCCCTCACCGTCTCCAAGCACCACGGCTACACAACATACCTTAATCGGTTGCAGATGTTGTTATTCAAGAAGCCGACACCATTGAAGGAGGAGACAACCATTGGGTAGCTTTGCTAAGCGAGGAGCCGACGCCTCCACAACGAACATGTGTTAAAATCTCTCCTCAGCTCACCCCTTCTCTATCATTTCCCGGTTGCTCGGACTATGGAAGCCATGGCATGTTGGGCTCCGAGGCAGTGACGCACGTGGCGATGAGTTGTGGGTCCTTGCACTCCTCAAACTCGTATGTCCCATCCTTTATATATCGACCTTTGATTCTTCCACTAGTTTGGTTGGCGATGCTGATGTGCCTGCCACATGATGATGTTCCTTATGCTCAAACCTAAGAGATAATATGAGGCGTGTCGGATTGGGATAGAACTACCTTATCCACTATTATAAGGATGCAAATATGTCAGAAATAATCTTTCTGTAGACTTTTATTGAAGTCTTGTTTGCAATATAAGTCTCTCTTAGGCTATCGGAACGATGAATGCACATTAACGTTGCTCTACTATTTGAGAGATACCACGAAGAATTGTTATTTTCATGTTTTGTGTGGATTTGTTGGGTTATAGCTTTGCTGGTCTAGAGATGATTTATAGGTCCTGGCTGTCAACACACGGTTCTGAGATGTCGCTAAAAACAATCGATTTCATGTTTCCTTCCAGTTCTCTTGCTGCTTCGGGTCCTAGATCGATTTTTAGACCCGCTGACCATTGGTTACATGAGAACCCAGAACAGTATGCGCCATGAAAAGGGCAAACATGAAAATTGTGATTTTCGTCTCTTTGTACTAGGGGCACCACGCAATAAAAGTTACTTCCACACAAGGACATGTTACCACTCTAATATAGAATATATAATGCAGGCACATTTCCTTGATATATAGCTCCATCTCTACTCAGCTAGCAAGCCAGACGACCTATTTGTACTAGTCCAGACACACTTTTCAGCTCCGTGCTTGACCAACATGGAAGCTATGCCCATGGAATGCACGAAACAGACATGATCTGAAATGTATTAGGGAATAGGAGACATCGGAGAGAGATAGTCATTGTTCCGTTGAGCTTCCACCATTCCATCATTTTGAGATGATCGGATCTTTTGTGGGGAAGATCATAATTTTACTAGTGCCCTGGAAGATCGTTGTTGGTATGGATCCTAGAGGAGGAAAGAGTTAGTCTAGACGTAATTAGACGTAGACGTCCATGATGCTACTCTAGTCCCACTGAACAAAAGTGTGATCGGGGAGAAGCGGTCAGACGTCTAAAACTTTGTGGACATATGCCACGCATTCCCGAAGTCCGCACGGTAGGAAATTTTCGTAAGCGCCTGCGGATCCGGTAAGAGGCCAGGACAGGCCCAGGGCTACCCGGGTCTAAAAGCCCAATAGATATTTCACACGATGCAACATGAGAGCAAAAACAGGTGGTAATCAGTTATTGTTCCTCGATGCATAGATTTACATAACTCATACGCGTCCTTGTGTGTGTCAATCTACCATTTCTTTTATAATAATGTTTTTAACCAAGAAGTACATCAGGAAGTATTTTGTGTATAACAACGGAAGAATGACATTGTATAGATAATTCTTGTAGTAATATGGAGTTTTTCTCTAATAACCCCGACTTGTGTAGTTTTCACCATTGTATTTTTCTGAAAAAAAGTTAAAGCCCTGAAAAAAATGTTCTAAAAAAAGCCCCACAGCACAAAACAGGGAGAGTAGCAAATATTTTTTTCTATTGTATGGGTAATAGAATCAAAGATTATTCACCTTTATTCATCGAGTTTGGTTGCCACTCATGTATGTATTCAGTCGTTACAATTGTGATCATCTATATATACATACGTATGACTATATGAGTATCATCTCTATGTAATCTCATCATGGGCAGAAGACGACCCGGAAGCTCCTGTTGCCGCTACAGGTTTTGGTCTTGACATCATTGGGCTGGTGGTAGGCGTCAGGGCAGCCAGAGTCCCGGCACTGCAGCGCGACGCCGGTGCTGCACGAGAAGCTCATGTCGATGTTGAACCTGTCGATCACAGAGATATCATGAGGGCAACTCCAATGCGCCGACCGAAACGGATTTCTTTTTGTCCATTTTTCATCCACTTGAGTCGGCAAACGGACAGTGCTCTGTTCCTGTCCGATCTTTTCTAGCCACTACATCCAACGGGCCAACCTATTTCGTCCCCCTCTGGGTTATTTTCTCAAATTTAACATTATATTTCATACTCAAATTTTGAAAATTACATAATTTTGAGGGTACATATTGCATAAAAACATACATTTCATCTAATTCATCTAATTATAGGAAGACTTCCGGTGCTGGTCGTAGGATGTCCCAGGTATTTTAACAAAATTGGCCGTATGTTGGCGGCGCTCCGGGAAAGTTCTTGCTTGCTCCTTCGGCCTAGTGGCCGGCGCCAGGAACGGACTTGCTGGCTCTTCCTGCTAGGTGACTGGCGCAGGGGCCTGTCTTGGCGACTCCCCTTGCGCTCCCTTGTTTAGTGGTAGGGCTTACTTAGCAGCGCCGGTGATTTTAACAAAATTGGCCCCGCATAGGCGGCGCCACCGGCTGTAGATCTTCAGCGGCTGCTACCGGTACTCTCTTCGAGAGAGTAGGCGGTGCCATCGCGGCAGCGCTTGCGGTGGGCATAGATAAGCGACTCTTTGTTCGCCCGCTCCAAGTAGACCGCTTCTTGCTGGCCGAGCTCCTTCTGCCGGGCATGTTCGGCACGGAACGAGTCCAACGAGCGCGCCACGGCTAGCTCCACCTCCTCGTCCCCCTCCACCACTTCGACTGGCGCATCGTCCTCCTCGTCCACGTCGATGACCTCGACCACGATGGGGTCGGTGGCGCTTGCTGCGGAGGGGATTGTGGCGCTCCCACTGGGGGCAACGACACCCGCCTCAACACTCGCCGCTTACGCGATCGTGGTCGGGGTCGTCGGAGTACGCCGCCTCCATATCCCTCCTCGCCTCCTCGGCTCCTCCGGCAGCCCTTATGGAGGACGGTAGGATGGCTTGCCGACCCACGCCGGGCTTGATAATCACCGGTATGGGCCTGACCTTGGCAGGACTTGCTCTGGACGATAAATAGCTTTGGCGTAAAATTTGGCCGAACGGCGTGTGAGGACCATGAGGAGCTCGTGGACACGTACACTGTCCGGGGGCACGTGGGAAGGTGTCGTCCATGTCCCTTGTTGCCTATGCGTTTGAGAAAAACAGCATAGCAGGGCATCCACACCAGCGACACGCGGAATGATGCATCGGCCGGGGTGATAGTTAACTTTTTGCCTTGTTTAGTGTCCCGGAGATCAAATTAATTTTGTAAATTCTTGTGACGTATGAAAAGAAATTGATAAATTCTTTGCTGGAATGGATGTTGTGTTTATTCTCACCTTTGTTTTTTCCATGTCCTCTATCTTTCTCATGACATCGCCACAAGCGGTCGTCACCCTAGCCCCTCCATCCATACCACCTCTCTTCCTTCCCCATCTAGTTTAAATGTTGTAATTAGCATTTTGTCGACATGTACGTCGAAAATGTTTATTCATGTACACTTAGTATCAAGGATTATTGCGACTATTTTATTTCAGTTTGAATTTTCGGCCTATCAGTCAAGGTAAAAATTGGTCATAATTCAGATGAATTGTTGAAAAGATATTTCAGTTTGAACTTTTAGTTTTACAAATAAAATAAAAAATAGACCCCGTGCATCACTGAGGAAATCTCACAGTTGACTCCCACCTACCTCTGTTGTAGTCTGTAATTACGCTATGTTAGCACAGATTATTTTCAGGAGACACACTGCGCAAAAAATAGACTTTACCCTTAGAAATTAGGCATCTTACACTACGGGAGACACTGGCTTTGCCGTGCGGCCAAAATGCACGGCAAAGGACGAAATACGCACGGCAAAGCCTTTGCCGTGCGTAGGCGGACGGCAAAGGCCGCACGGCGAAGGTTGGCTCGGCAAAGGGTTCTTTGCCGTGCGCCGCTCCAAACAAGCACGGCAAAGCCTTTGCCGTGCGGTCTTACCTTTGCCGTGCGGCGCAGCTCTTTGCCGTGCAAACTGCCGTGCAGAACCATTGCCGTGCGTCTCCCAGCGCCACGCACGGCAACACGCAACCCTTTGCCGTGCGCCTTCCAGCCGCCACGCACGGCAAAAGCGCAGCTTTGCCGTGCGCCTCTCGTCCACCCGCACGGCAAAGCACTTCCCAGGCATACCCAGGCCAGCCCCTGGCATTTCCTTTGCCGTGCGTATGCGCACGGCAAAGGAGCCGTGCGCATACGCACGGCAAAGGCCCTGGGATTTTTCATTTTTCTTCTGTTTTCACTGATATACCACAATATAAATACACAGTTTAAATACACAGTATAAATATAGACAACAACATAATCCAACATCATCCAACATCATCCAACACAACAACATCATTCAACATAATTCTACAAAACCATTAGCATCTCTTTGCATTAGATCAACATAGCATCAATATAAACATGATCATCATCTCCTTGCTCTTGTCCTTGTCCATCTCCTTGCCCTTCTACAAGATCAAAAAGAAAGGTGAGATATCAACCTATATACTCTAATATTCTAATATTAGCATTCTAATTCAACAAGTGGCCCTTCATTCACTTTTATAAGACATTATAATTCAATATACTCTAAAATTTCAACAAGTGGCTAAAATTTCAACTAGATGGCACCCTTTACAAACTAACAAGTGTGAGACAATAGAATGTAGAGGAACTAAAATTTCAACAAGTGGCTAAAATTTCAACAAGTGGCATGGAATGGCTAAAATCTTCAACAAGATCAAAAAGAAAGGTCATGAGATATCAATCTTGCATTCTATTTCATATACTCCATTTGTTCACTAATATAAGACATTATAATTCTAATTAGCATTCTAATTCATATACTCTGAAATTTCAACAAGTGGCTAAAATTTTCAACTATGTGATGACATCCTTTACCAACTAAGCAATATAAGATGGCATCCTCCAACAAGTGATGAATGTAGAGGAACTAACCTTTATTGTAGCTAACTATGTGATGGTCCGGATCCATCTCCTTGTCCACCATGTTCTACTAGGTGAAAAGAAAAATAATGAGATTGCTAAATTTCCAACAAGTGTGAGACAACAGTGTAAATTATGTAATTTTCAAGTAGTTTTTGGTACAAGTGTGATGGCATTCTACAACCTAGAAGTGCGTTGGTCACAAGTGTAGGAGAACTCACCTGCAAACTGCGTCAGGCTCCGGACGATGTTTGGATTGTTGAAGGTCATCTGAGGTGTCACCGGGCTCTCACCGGTCTGAGGTGCCTGGATGAGCTGCATGTTCGGTATCACCGGGCTCTGACCGGTCTGTTGTTGCATCTGCATATGATGTTTGGGTTAGACAATAAGACAAGAGAAATATGATGGAGATATTAGGTTAACCACTTACCCACGGGAAGGCGAAAGGAGGAGTAGGAATCGTCCCCGGTGGAGAAGTTAGAAGGGTCTGGCTCGCAAACCAGTTCATCATCTGTTGTTGCTGCTGCATCTGTGTCTGCAACTGCATCTGCAGCTGCTGGCTCGCTCTAAGCTGCTCCTCCAGCTGCTTCTGCCGCTGCTCCGCCTCCTGCCGGTATCTCTCTTCCCTGGCTTCCATGTCCGCCTACGTTGTGTCGCCGCGATGTCATTAACATTGCAATGGAAAACATGTAAAGAAGCGTAGAGGACCGAGGAAGAACATACCCGTAACCGCTCGACAGCTAGATCCGAAGCTCGTGGCCGGGGCTCAACCCGAGGCTGGTCGCGAGTACGGCCTCTACGGACCTGGCGTAGAGACGGCTCGGTCATTGGGTCGACGCACCCGTCACCAATCTAGAGTGAGCCATGCTTCTTGCCTTGTCCCGCAAGGATCGCAACCTCAACGTCAAAGTCCTCGGTGTATGGGTCGGAGGACTCGCCGCGCACCTCCTTGAACTTCGATACGTACGCCTCACACTTGGTCTCGGCTTGCTCATTGACCCAAATGGACCCTGTCTGAGGATGCGGCGCCTTCCTGGTCTTCATCTTTTTAATGAGGCCAAATAAAATTGGATTCACTCCTGTCTTTTTTTCCTGCAAAAGAGAACATGTAATTAAGTGAAGTGGGAGTTAACAAAATATAACGTGAACTCAAAGAACGAAGTAACCATTTGCTCACCTCTTCCTGCATGTGAAGGGAGAGGGGGATGCTTCCTTGGATATGTGATCCACCTCGCATCTCTGCCCGCTTCAGCTTGCCCTCCTCGTGCTTCCCGAGGTACTGGGGGCATGTCCACCACATGACCATCGCCACATAGCACGCCCTGTCGTTGCCGACGTACTGAGGAGGGTTCTACATACACAAGATAGACCCATTATTACAGGAGAAACTACATGGCGATAAGGAAATCAATAACACAGAAATGCAAATATCTGCAGGTACTGCCACGGTGCCATGAGCGTATCCCGAGCGTCCTCCTTAGACATGTGGATTTTGCGGTCGGCGTGCCAGTTGCGGACGCACTGAACACGTGCCTCGTAGTGCATGCCAGTCACCCTCCTCTTGCAAATCTCGTGTAAGATGAGGTCGCACGCACGCTCCTCACCCTCAGCCCTCTTGAAGTATTGCTGCAACCATGCACATAGGTAAAACAAGGGGCATTAGTGCAACTATTGTCCACCAACGAGTGTTTGAATGCTAAAAAGTCAAAAGCCACGTACCCAGAAACGGTGTACAACCACCTCCTGCATGTTCTCGTGCCTGCCGTGAGGATCTGGCGCGTAGCTGTAGTGCCTCCAACTCCAAGCTACGTCGCGGCCACCGGTGGGGAGATTGACAAGCCCAGGAAAATACTTGCGAAGTAGTCCTCCAATGATGTTCGAGTAGGCACGTGACGGCTTCTTCAGCGGGTCACCATACACGAATGACCTGCACAATTAAATGCCAAAATCAGTACGTATGTGATAAGAAATTCGATAATGATGAAATTTCGATAATGGAATGCCAAAATCAGCATTTTACCTCTTTCCACCGGGCGCGAGAACACAGTCGCTATAGGACCAAGTCTTTAGGTGGGGGAGTGTCGTTTTCCCACGCTGATACGGCCCCTTCTCACGTGGCCGCAGCCTCTCCTCGGGAGCAACGTACTCCTCCTCCGGCGGGTCCCAAGCTAGGGATGGGTCAGGTTCAAACGGTAACCCCCCAGCCCCTCATCCTCCTCCTCTGAGAGGTCCTCCTCGTCCTCCTCCACTTCCTCCCCACCCGAGTGCTGGGAGGCCTCCCCACCTCCGAGATCCGCGTCGTCCACATCATCCTCAGCTAGGGGAGGGCTAGGAGAAGGGCTACGAGGAGGTTCCCGCGTCGCATTCTTCCTACGTGCTCGACGAGGGGGGCTAGGAGTTTCTTCCTGCGTCGCATTCTTCCTACGGGAACCACTCGGCTTGGTCACAAGCTCAGTCAAGTTCTTGACCTTTTGCTGAACGCCCTTGCCTACTCCTCTTGGCATGTTTGTATCACCTGCAAACACAATGAAAAGAGTGGTTTATTAGTACGCAATGTCAAAAGATGAATATTTGTAAAGAAACAAAGATATAAATACATGAATATTTGTGAAAGCAACAATAATGCAAATAGATGAACATTAATAAAAGCAACAATAATTAAAATAGCAAAGAGTTCTCACAAACATAGCACAGAGTTCTTACAGATACACCAGCTCGACTATCACTATTACATAGAGTTATTACTACATAATCATCTACTACATAGAGTTATTACAATCAGTAGCCTGTGTCGACATCGGTAATTGGATCACATGTTTCGTCATCGCCATCAGGCTCGGCGAACCAATAATCATCAATGAAACCAGCTGGAGGTTGTCTAGGATAGAGGTCAACGCCTGCTTTGAACGCCTCGAGCAAACTCAGGTCTTCCTTGTCACAAACATCTTCCTCTATGCCCTCATCTTCTTCTTGTTCAACCTCTACGACCATGTCATCAAAGGCCGGCAAGTCGATGGTGAAATGACCGGGGAGCCCTTCGTCCTGATAAAACTCGACATTCTGTGTTGAGGGGTCTACGCGGCGGTAATCGTCCTTGTTTGGCAGGGGCGGCCTAATGCGTGAAGGTACCGTCATCACAACATCCCATCCCTGTAGACGTTTTGCCGGGTTTTTGCACGGGTACGGGAGATAGAATACTTGGAAGGCCTGGGTAGCCAAAATGTACACATCCTCTCCCTTATAAACAGAGCTTCTTTCAACTTCGACCAATCCAATTTCAGGATCCCGTCTCACCCGACGTGGGTCGAACCAATGGCATTTGAATACGACGGGATTTAGCCCTTTATCAAACCCGTAATTCAGCTCGTATATACCCTCGACTCTTCCATAGTAATGGAGTCCATCATCACCTTGACACACCAACCCGCTATTTATTGTCTTCGCGTTGGGACGGCTTGTTGTGTATTCATGGGTCTGGAAGCGATACCCGTTCACGTCATAAGAATTGAACGTGTCGACGGAATGGTTAAAGCCCCTAGCAATTTTTCTTAGCTCGGGCTTCATCTCTTTGTCAGTTCTTGCCTACAAGTTTAGCACGAGAAGCTTAGAACGAGAAATGACCGATAAATGTCGGCAGTGCAAGCAAATTTGGATAGAATAGTACCAAACCACAGAACCAGCTACTGAAACCGAGACCGCCGCCCTTTTCGAAAATATGTTTGGATTCTTCCGGGGTAGGCTCCCTTTGGTACTTCCAATATTTAGCCGTGAATGTTCTATACCAATGAAAAGAGGAAGAGTTAGCCACGAACATACGAGTGAATGTTTGCGAATAACTAAATGGTTAGCACTTACTGGATGTATGGCTTCACTTCCACCATGGTGTTCAAGACATACGAGTGGATCAAGGTCCGCTCATGTATATTCGTCTTGTACGTCTTCAGACCACTTGACTTGCCACCAAGCCCTATGAAGATGCTGAGCTTGGGTACATCTTCAGTGTTGGCGGCATTGTATCGGAGGACCGGGTTGTGCTTTGTGGGAATGTTCGGATCATAGTGCTTAGTGGTGAAGTTCGCCACCTCCACGTTAAGGACTGCCTCGGCTATGGATGCTTCGATCTTGCATTTATTGCCTGTCATTTTACGAAGCCTTTGTGTTTCTCTCTCGGGCGGATACTGCCAACGACCCCAATTCGGCCCCCCCCTTTAAACACTCGTCCGCGAGGTGCAAGATCATATGTTGCATCGGATTAAAGAACCCTGGAGGAAAGATCCTCTCAAGATCGCAAAGCAACTTGGGTGCATCTTTATCTAGCTTCTCAATCACTTTAGTGTCTAACTCCTTAGCACAAATCTGGCGGAAGAAAAAGCTCAACCTCGACAGCACTCGCCAAATCTGCTCAGGGACATAGCCTCGAATCATCACCGGCATTATCCGCTCAAGCCATACGTGGTAGTCATGACTCTTGAGTCCTTGTACTCGCAACGTTTCCATGTTCACACCCCTCATCCAGTTGGCTGCGAACCCATCAGGGAAAAACAAACAGTGCTTCATCCAATGGAAGACCTCCCTTTTTTGGGCCTTTGTGAGGGAGAACGGAGCTTGTCGCTTAGTCCACGTTTTTTTGGCGCCATGAGGTGGCTGCATGTTCAACTTTGGTCTATCACACAATTTTTCTTGATCAAGTCGAGCCTTTATGTTATCCTTCGTCTTCTCAGTGTCCATGATGGTGCTCCAACATGCATCACTGATATTCTTCTCGGTGTGCATTGTATCAATGTTATGCGGGAGCTCGAGATCCTCAAAGTAAGGGAGCTTCCATAAGCACGGCTTGTGGGTCCATTGGTGTGTCTCCCCATATCCCAAGAAACCATTCCCATCGGGCTTAGGCTGGAGAGCTTCTAACTCGGCCTTGATTTCCTTTCCGGTCTTCGGAATTGGCCTCGGGTCATGGACAACACGGCCTTTCTTGAAACTCTTTACATCACTCCTGTACTGATGATTCTAGCTCAAGGAACTGTCGAGCTTCATCAAAGCAGGAATACTTGCCTCCCTTGTCCAGCCAGAAGAAAAGCACAGCCTGCCTGCACACTGGGCAAGGCCACTTCCCATGTGTACACCACCCGAAGAACAAGGCACGTGCTGGCAGGTCATGCAGTGAGGTGTGGTACCAGACATACATATCGAAGTACTCCTTCTTTGATGCATCATATGTTCGGATCCCATGACCTTCCCAGCCACGAAGCAAATCATCCACTAGCAGTTCCAGGTACACATTCATGTTCTTACCCGGGTATTTCGGCCTTGGGATTATCATCGACACAAACATGTTTTCTAATCTCATGCAGACGCCAGGGGGAGGTTCAGGGGAATTACAAACACTGGCCAA
This sequence comes from Puccinellia tenuiflora, assembly GCA_012064385.1. Lineage (NCBI taxonomy): Eukaryota > Viridiplantae > Streptophyta > Magnoliopsida > Poales > Poaceae > Puccinellia > Puccinellia tenuiflora. The sequence goes on along the minus strand of QRDG01000626.1, from coordinate 30,658 downwards.
CAACTGTATACTGCAGCCGACATACCATATGGATTGAACCCATCGGTTGATATCGCAACTGCTACGCTCCTCGAGTCACCGGCTTTCAGTGGATACTTCTTGACAAAGTTCTTCCATGCACTACCATCCGACGGATGTATCATCTTGTCAGTGTATCTGTTTCCTTCTACGGCCCACCTCATCTGCTGGGCAGTATCCGCGGTCATGAAGAGCCGCTGGATCCTCGGCAGGACTGGAAGATACCGGAGGATATTCTTGGCAATCGTGGTCTGCCTCTTCTGACCATCACCATTGGTGTCAACCTCAAAGTACCTAGAGGATTTGCATTTGATGCAATATTTTGTGTCAGCATGCTCCCCTCTGAATAGCATGCATCCCTTTGGACAAGCGTGTATCTGCTGAGATGACATCTTAAGGTCACTGAGCAATTTGGTCGAATAGTAAAAGTTTTGCGGCAAGAGGTGCCCTTTCGGCAGAATGCTGCCAATGACGACCAGAAGCTCATCAAACCCATCTCTGCACAAGTTCCTGCGGCACTTGAAGGCCATAAGGCGAGCTATAGCATCTAGTTGGGTAACATCTGTATTTTCTTGTAGGGGTTTCTGCGAAGCAAACAAAGCCTCATAATATTGCCTTGTGTTTTCCTCCGGCTCCTCACGTGTCTCTGCATCCTGAGATGTCTCCGCCTCTACATGAGGGCTTTCAGGCACATTAGCATTAGCCAAGTTTTCTAAGCACCTATCAAACCCAGTATCATATTCTCCCCTAGGATGAATCTGCCGAATCTGCCGCACCTCCTTCCTAGCACGTTTTTTGGCCTTTTCTCCATGGAAAGTACAAATCTTGTAGGACGGTGTGAACCCAAACTTGAGCAGGTGACTACTCAGAGTTTCCTTGTCCTGTGGCTTTTCATTATCGCACTTACTACAAGGGCAGAAAACTGTTTTGGGTTTGTTACGGATGTCAAACGCACTGTTCACGAACTGCTCTGTCTTTTCTAGCCATTCATCGGTATAGTTCAACGGACTGATTCTGCCATCGTACATCCAGTCACGATTATCCATCCTTTATTCAGCACCAAAACAGACAAACATAGCATTTATATAAATAGGAATTAAATGCATCATAGTTTAATTTTTTTAACGCATGCATCAATCTACATCTCTACTAGGTGGGCTCCTAGCAGCCGCCGGATCCGTAGATTGAGTATGTCCTCCCTGCTCTACCCCGACCCGAGACAGAATTTCGGCAGCACCTCCCGCTGTTCTCCCGATACACGTCTCGGCAAAAAGCCGAGAGGGATGTGCATCCGGAGAACAATGGGGAGGCGCTGCCGAAATCCTGTCTCGGATCGAGGTAGAGCGGGGAGAACGTACCCAACTACGCATCCGCCGGCTGTCCCGATAAATGTCGTAAGAGTTACGGTTCATAATATGCGAGACCACTAATGCATATTTATCCGCATAACCCTTACGACCGGGAAGTGACGCCTAGGTAACGCGACATACTTGGTGATCTAGACACAAAAATAAAACCTAGGTACATAGGCGCAAGTTTTTTACCCTAGAAGTGTGAGCGAAACGGTGAAGTAGATCCGGGACTCCCGTCAAACACCCCCGCGACGCCGCACCCAGTGTCCACCTAAAAGCATCGCCTGCATAGCGAGAAAATGAATTAGTCAATGAATTAGCCTACATAGCGAGAAAACAATTTTAGGGTTAGGGTTAGGGTTCGTCCTGGTTTGCGGATTTAAAATTTTAGGGTTTTGGATTGGGGAATTTCATTATGATTTTCGTTAAATAATTTTAGGGTTCGTCCTGACATCTAGGGTTTCAATAATTGGGGAAAAACTTTAGGATTTACATGATTGCATAAATCCCCATGTTTAACAGCTTAAATTGAAAACCCTTGTTCACTTTAGCACTGTTAGGGCTGAAAACATTAGAAAAAAGGGCTTGAGCTATGCTAATTTAATAAAAGAGGAATAACATCTCATTTCATACACATGAGCATGATGAAAACTTGACCCTAACCCTACCGTAGCTAACTCCCATTTCTAGAATCATTTCTATACTAAACTACCCTATTTTTCATGCATATTTAATTGAACTACTAATTAGCATACATATTTATTTTATAACTACCCTAAATAAACTAAGTAACATGCAAATTTAAAAAAAAGAGAGAGAAGAGGCCATACCTGCGTGCGACGGGTGGCCGAGCTCCCCTGCAGCTGAGCTTGCCGGCAGTAGGGAGAGGCGGGGTGGGGGACTGGTGGCGGCGGGGCAGTGTAGCGGGGGCGCCAATTGCGGCGGCGGAGGAGATTGGGAGGAGCGGCGGCGGCGGGGTGGGCGGGCGGAGGAGATTGGGGGAGCTCGGCGGGGCGGGTGGGCGGGCGGAGCTCCGACGTGCAGGGGGGAGAGAGCTGGCGGCGGCGCGTGCGGGGGGGGAGAGAGCAGGCGGCGGCGCGTGCGCGTGCGGTTTCTTTTTTTTGTTTTGAATTTGGCGGCCGGCCTTGCGCGTGTGTGTTGGTGTGTCTCGTGCGGCGCGCGCGTGCCTCCCGGTCAAAACGGTAGGGTTTCGGCCGTTTGCCGTGCGGGCTGGCTTTGCCGTGCGCAAACGCACGGCAATGACCTTTGCCGTGCGCACACGCACGGCAAAGGGAGGCAATTTTTTTATATTTAAAATATTTAATTATGTACTTATATATCATACTCATAATACTTATATATTTAAATGGAGACCCACTGTGCTGCTATAGTCTCATAATCATCATTTCCATACTTTCTCCAGCTGCATGCATTGTGGAAAGGCCTTTCATCAAGTTCGCCCATCCTTTTGATACCGATAGCTGTCTGCCCGCTTAGTATGTCCTCCAAGCCCTGCGCATCGTGACAATAAGTAAGATAGCCTAGTCATCAACACCAACCATATAAGAACAGATTAGGTGTAAGGATATTGGTGGATCGACCCAGGGTAAGCCCTAGTAGGGTTTACATGACCCAGGGCTCATCGACCGTCGTGGCCCACAGACCGCCGTTTCGGGGAGAGGGGATGACCTCCGGAGCATCGGAATCCCACCAAAACTTGCATGTGGACCTATGATATGTGTGGAAGTGTGTTGGAATGTTTGATTCACCAAATGGTGCAAGACATAGCTCCCCGGTGTGACATTCCTCACGTTCGGGCCATAACACTTGGAAGATTTCTGGACGTGTAGGCTGAACTCACCCCGTTGCGGCTATACCGGGGCCTAGAATGTGCCACATAGTACCACACCTGGTTTTCGATGTGTCTAGTGCCTAAACAAACCTAAACCTATGAAAAAGTTCATTGGTGGAACCCCGCGCGGAGAAATCTAGGGGGGGTAGACCGTTTCCGGGGGGTATGAGCTCCGGAGCACCGGAATCCCACCAAAACTTGCACGTGGGCCTAGGATATGTGTGGTAGTGTGTTGGAAGGTGTGATCCACCAAATGGTGCAAGGCATAGCTCCCCGGTGTGACCTTCCTCACTTTCGGCCGATAACACTTAGAAGATTCCTGGACGTGTGGGCTGAAGTGTCCCGCTGCGGGTATACCGGAGGCTAGAATGTGCTAAAGGGTACCAAACCTGGTTTTCCATTTGTCTAATGCCTAAACAAACCTAAACCTATGAAAAAGTATGTTGGTGGAACCTCGCGCGGAGAAATCTAGGGGGGTAGACCACCGGGGGCCCACAGACCGCCGTTTCCGGGGGGGAATGAGCTCCGGAGCACCGGAATCCCACCAAAACTTGCACGTGGGCCTAGGATATGTGTGGTAGTGTGTTGGAAGGTGTGATCCACCAAATGGTGGAAGGCATAGCTCCCCGGTGTGACCTTCCTCACTTTCGGCCGATAACACTTAGAAGATTCCTGGACGTGTGGGCTGAAGTGTCCCGCTGCGGGTATACCGGAGGCTAGAATGTGCCAAAGGGTACCAAACCTGGTTTTCCATTTGTCTAATTCCTAAACAAACCTAAACCTATGAAAAAGTATGTTGGTGGAACCTCGCGCGGAGAAATCTAGGGGGGTAGACCACCGGGGGCCCACAGACGGCCGTTTCCGGGGGGGAATGAGCTCCGGAGCACCGGAATCCCACCAAAACTTGCACGTGGGCCTAGGATATGTGTGGTAGTGTGTTGGAAGGTGTGATCCACCAAATGGTGGAAGGCATAGCTCCCCGGTGTGACCTTCCTCACTTTCGGCCGATAACACTTAGAAGATTCCTGGACGTGTGGGCTGAAGTGTCCCGCTGCGGGTATACCGGAGGCTAGAATGTGCCAAAGGGTACCAAACCTGGTTTTCCATTTGTCTAATTCCTAAACAAACCTAAACCTATGAAAAAGTATGTTGGTGGAACCTCGCGCGGAGAAATCTAGGGGGGTAGACCGCCGGGGGCCCACAGACCGCCGTTTCCGGGGGGTATGAGCTCCGGAGCACCGGAATCCCACCAAAACTTGCATGTGGACCTAGGATATGTGTGGTAGTGTGTTGGAAGGTGTGATCCACAAAATGGTGCAAGGCATAGCTCCCCGGTGTGACCTTCCTCACTTTCGGCCGATAACACTTAGAAGATTCCTGGACGTGTGGGCTGAAGTGTCCCGCTGCGGGTATACCGGAGGCTAGAATGTGCCAAAGGGTACCAAACCTGGTTTTCCATTTGTATAATGCCTAAACAAACCTAAACCTATGAAAAAGTATGTTGGTGGAACCTCGCGCGGAGAAATCTAGGGGGGTAGACCGTCGGGGGCCCACAGACCGCCGTTTCCGGGGGGGAATGAGCTCCGGAGCACCGGAATCCCACCAAAACTTGCACGTGGGCCTAGGATATGTGTGGTAGTGTGTTGGAAGGTGTGATCCACCAAATGGTGGAAGGCATAGCCCCCAGTGTGACCTTCCTCACATTCGGCCGATAACACTTAGAAGATTCCTGGACGTGTGGGCTGAAGTGTCCCGCTGCGGGTATACCGGAGGCTACAATGTGCCAAAGGGTACCAAACCTGGTTTTCCATTTGTCTAATGCCTAAACAAACCTAAACCTATGAAAAAGTATGTTGGTGGAACCTCGCGCGGAGAAATCTAGGGTGGTAGACCGCCGGGGGCCTACAGACCGTCGTTTCCGGGGGGTATGAGCTCCGGAGCACCGGAATCCCATCAAAACTTGCAGGTGGGCCTAGGATATGTGTGGTAGTGTGTTGGAAGGTGTGATCCACCAAATGGTGGAAGTCATAGCTCCCCGGTGTGACCTTCCTCACTTTCGGCCGATAACACTTAGAAGATTCCTGGACGTGTGGGCTGAAGTGTCCCGCTGCGGCTATACCGGAGGCTAGAATGTGCCAAAGGGTACCAAACCTGGTTTTCCATTTGTCTAATGCCTAAACAAACCTAAACCTATGAAAAAGTATGTTGGTGGAACCTCGCACGGAGAAATCTAGGGGGGTAGACCGCCGGGGGCCCACAGAGCGCCGTTTCCGGGGGGGAATGAGCTCCGGAGCATCGGAATCCCACCAAAACTTGCATGTGGGCCTAGGATATGTGTGGTAGTGTGGTGGAAGGTGTGATCCACCAAATGGTGCAATGCATAGCTCCCCGGTGTGACCTTCCTCACTTTCGGCCGATAACACTTAGAAGATTCCTGGACGTGTGGGCTGAAGTGTCCCGCTGCGGCTATACCGGAGGCTAGAATGTGCCAAAGGGTACCACACCTGGTTTTCCATTTGTCTAATGCCTAAACAAACCTAAACCAATGAAAAAGTATGTTGGTGGAACCTCGCGCGGAGAAATCTAGGGGGGTAGACCGCCGGGGGCCCACAGACCGCCGTTTCCGGGGGGAATGAGCTCCGGAGCACCGGAATCCCACCAAAACTTGCACGTGGGCCTAGGATATGTGTGGTAGTGTGCTGGAAGGTGTGATCCACCAAATGGTGCAAGGCATAGCTCCCCGGTGTGACCTTCCTCACTTTCGGCCGATAACACTTAGAAGATTCCTGGACGTGTGGGCTGAAGTGTCCCGCTGCGGCTATACCGGAGGCTAGAATGTGCCAAAGGGTACCACACCTGGTTTTCCATTTGTCTAATGCCTAAACAAACCTAAACCAATGAAAAAGTATGTTGGTGGAACCTCGCGCGGAGAAATCTAGGGGGGTAGACCGCCGGGGGCCCACAGACCGCCGTTTCCGGGGGGAATGAGCTCCGGAGCACCGGAATCCCACCAAAACTTGCACGTGGGCCTAGGATATGTGTGGTAGTGTGCTGGAAGGTGTGATCCACCAAATGGTGCAAGGCATAGCTCCCCGGTGTGACCTTCCTCACTTTCGGCCGATAACACTTAGAAGATTCCTAGACGTGTGGGCTGAAGTGTCCCGCTGCGGCTATACCGGAGGCTAGAATGTGCCAAAGGGTACCAAACCTGGTTTTCCATTTGTCTAATGCCTAAACAAACCAAAACCTATGAAAAAGTATGTTGGTGGAACCTCGCGCGGAGAAATCTAGGGGGGTAGACCGCCGGGGGCCCACAGACCACCATTTGCCGTGCGTCGTCCGCTATCTTTGCCATGCGCCGCTATCTTTGTCGTGCGTCGTCTCTTTGCCGGACGGCAAAGTTTTCTTTGCCGTGCGACGGCGCACGGCAAAGAAGCGATGCACGGCAGACGAAGGCGGGAAGCGGTGGAAGAAGCACACGGATCGTGTGTTTCCTTCGAGCGCTTGTGAGCCGTTGGATCAGAGTTGTGTTTCTTTCGAGTGCTTGTGAGCTGTTGGATTGTGCGCACACGGATCGTGTGTTTCCTTCGAGCGCTTGTGAGCCGTTGGATCAGAGTTGTGTTTCGTTCGAGCTCTTGTGAGCCGTTTGATCGGAAGCACACGGATCGTGTGTTTCTTTAGAGCGCTTGTGAGCCGTTGGATCAGGGGTGTGTTTCTTTTGAGGGCTTGTGAGCCGTTGGATCGGAAGCACACGATCCGTGTGCTTGTTCCTAATTGGGCATAAATACCCACGACCTCGTCCCCGGTTCGAGCCAACCCGTCGCCCTCCTCCACGCGCTGCCGTCTCTCCTCCACGCGCTGCTTCTCCTCCGCGCCGGCCTTTCCGATGCCCCTTTTGATCAACCCGGATGGTGATGTCTGGGACTGGCATCCGCCGGGCTGGCACCGGGAGAGGCTACCTTCCGGGGCGGGGACCTTGGTGAGGGATCCAGGTCGCATCGTCGATCCGGATCTTCTTTGGTGGTATTGGCCACGGAATGTGTTCAGAGCGCCGGCCCCCGAGGAGGTGGTACGTCGCCGTATTAGGGAGGAGGACGAGCACGTCCTTTGCTACATGTATTTGTTCAATAATCCAAGTAGCAGGCGTTGGTCGCTACTTCAGAATCCTTATGACGCGAGCGAGTCTCTCATTGTTCCGGCTCTTTGAAGCAGATCATCCGCGGCTCAGCACCGCGCGGCTTAGGACCTGGTCGTAGTTAGTTTGAGTACCTATGTTGAGTACTGTGTGTGTTCTCATCTATGTTGAGTACCTATGTTGAGTGTTGTGTGTGTGTGCCCACCTATGTTTTCTTCATATGTTGTTCCTCTTTCTCCAGGCGTCTTGTTTCGTTCCGAAGTTGTTTTTGTATGATATGTGTGGAAGTGTGTTGGAATGTGTGATTCACCAAATGGTGCAAGACATAGATCCCCGGTGTGACCTTCCTCACGTTCGGGTCATAACACTTAGAAGATTTCTGGACGCGTGTAGGCTGAACTGTCCCGCTGCGGCTATACCGGGGGCTAGAATGTGCCAAATAGTGCCAAGCCTGGTTCTCCATGTGTATAATACCTAAACAAACCTAAACCTATGAAAAAGTACATTGGTGGAACCTCGCGCGGAGAAATCTAGGGGGGTAGATCGCCGTTGCCCACAGACCGCCGTTTCGGGGGGGTGGTGGGGGTGGGGGGAATGACCTCCGGAGCATCGGAATCCCACCAAAACTTGCATGTGGACCTATGATATGTGTGGAAAGTGTGGTGTAAGGTTTAATGGTGCAATACATAGCTCCCCGGTGTGACTTTCTTCATGTTCGGGCGATAACACGTGCCAGAATTCCACAAGCACAGCTAGCTCCGAAACCCTAATATGTTGGGGGGGGGGGGGGGGGGGGTTGAAGACGTAGAGTACTTGTCATAATGCAAAAGTATGGCTATACACACATTGTCTTAAGATGTTGTACTTGTCATATATTAAAATAATAAATATAAATATTAAATTAAGTGCAATAATAAAGTAAAAGAAGAAAATGCCATAAAACTCACGGCAAAGGGAAAAACGCACGGCAAAGGTTGCTTTGCCGTGCGCCCGCTCTACCCGCACGGCAAAGGCTCTTTGCCGTGCGTGGTACCTTTGCCGTGCGCCTTCTTTTTTCTTTGCCGTGCGTGTTCCCTTTGCCGTGCGCCTCAGTAGAACTTTGCCGTCCCCCATTTCTTTGCCGTGCGCTGATTTTTCTCTTTGCCGAGCGGGTTTCTTTGCCGTGCGTCGTCGTTGTTATGTGCCGTGCGTTGTACCTTTGCCGTGCGCCTTCTCGACGGCCGCACGGCAAAGACATTGCCGTGCGTAGACGCACGGCAAAGAAGTGCTGCACGGCAGTGCCAGTTTTTCCCGTAGTGATGATCTATTATGTTGGAAACTGACACAAGATGGTAAATGCAATGCAAAATCTGCATATCATGCGTGTTTGCAGGTTCTCTATGAACAAAGACAAGCAGATAGACCGAGAAAACCCTTGCCTCAAACACTCCAGCTACTCAAACAGGTTTGGAAGTGCAAGAATGTCATCCCCAGGACACAAACGTTTGTTTGGCGCTTCCTTAGAAAAGCTCTACCAACAAGAGACAGAGCGGGCCGCTACTCCAAACACATAACCACGGTTTGCTGTAGGTGCGGACTGCTAGAAGATGAAATGCACCTATTCTTTACTTGCCCCTTTGTTAAGAAGGCATGGTTTATTGTTCCCTGGTACATAATAACTGAACTTATAGCTACAAATTGCAACAACCTGACAGATATGAATATATGATTATCTCTCTACTCTCAATAAATCATCCTTATGATTCTGTTGCAAATATCTTCACTTTTATGTGGTGCATTTGGAAGTCTAGAAATGACATGCTTTTTCAAAGGTGAAATGGAGAGCCCCATCAGATTTTCATCAATGCGCAAGCGATTATAAGTAATCTTGAACTCTATAATACTAGTTCTTCTAATGAACAGGGAAGTAAACATGATCAACGACATGATTCCTCTTCCATGACGGCAACTCCAGCACAAGGCAATCAAAACTAACAGGTTACTCAAAGGTGTTGTGACTTATAAAGATGCAGCTTGGAAAAGCAACAATACTCCAGGTACAATACAAGGCCAACTAACAGGGCTGGACATCTTCATCCGAGATTACTCAGATGAAGGAAACTGGAGAATCAAGATACAGGCTTCAACTCGTCAACAAAATTCTATCTTTCAACCTGAAGCAAAAGCTCTCTCACTAGCGGCAAAAATTGCAAATATTCATAAAAGGAAGTCGAAAGACAAGAAATTTTCAAGAATCCACTCGATTCAAAATAAGCCACCCATTTTTATTTATGTTTTAATTAGTTCACATTACTACAGATTTTGCAGCGTACCCAAATATGGTCCATATGCAGTTAGCTAGTTAAAAAGAGATTTTCATATATTCTACAATTCGGCAGTGGAGATGTAAATAAATGTATGCCAGAGAAAATTCCGTACAATCATTTTAGTAGAGTCTGTCGATCGTTTAAGGAGGGACAGTTTTGTCATTGTATTTTGGTCAATAAGTAAGTAGAAAAAATACAAAGAGTTTGAGTCTTAAGATGGTAACTAGAGCTAGCTAGTGGCAGAACTGAAACTTGTCTCTAAAATATGGGTTGTGTATTTGAAACCAAAATTTCATATTTGGACCCGACTAGATTCTCGATGACACGCATGCAATTTTCTCCCAAAAGAGCAGCACACTATATGAAACATCAATTTTACAAAGCTCACGACAGATCGATACCACAACACAAACACAAACACACATCTTGTTGCAGATCTTCTGTCACTAGTATACCAGTCTTCGATTTGCAGGTACATGAAACTGGGTTTAACAGAAGTGTAATTAATCATCTCAGCATTCATAGAGGTGATTCGAACTACGCAGCAAAGGCAGCCAGTGTGGAGGAATAAACGTCCATACTGTACTTTGGAAAAAGAGAGATGATACATATGGAAACTTACTTTTGAAAGAGGGAGACTATGCACAGGGTAGCAACAACTGAATGTGTTTGCAGAATTATGCATGGACACAAGTAAACAAATATATGTCGATACCACCAGTTACAAGACCATGAAAACTTTCACCAATGAGTCCAGCAATGGCCGAACAAATGATACAAAGAAAGGAAATGTTTATCCAGCAATAGTTATTCAGAGAAAAAGAAACGGTTCAAGAAATAGCATGGACTTACTCAGCTCCTGGGAAATCAAGATCACAGTGGAGACAGAGGCGGTCCAAGTAAGCTGCAAAGGCTTATACTGTCGGTTGCATCGCGTAATCTTCGTAGTGTGGTACATGTATCAGTGTAAGGGTCGTACACTTCGAGTGCCTGTCCTTCTCCGTGAATGCTACTACAATAGAAGATCAACCTGCCACCATCACGTGTCACTCTCAAAGGCGTGAAATTATAGGCGAACTCATCCGTTGGGATCGTGTACGCCTTGCTCCAAATATCCTTGTGAGAATCCTTTATTAGGAGCCATATGTTGACACATTGATAAGCAATCGAGAGCGCATCCGGTTGAATGTCAACCATGCACACGGTGTCGTTGAGCTCGGCTATGGATCTTCTCCTGTAACGCAATATCTTTTGTGGACCTTCGATTTCCTTGGTCCATTTTTCACTCTCGATGTCGAAGCAAAGTAACGTGCCATCGTGTAGTTTCCGCGTCACCAAGAAGTACATGACACCTTTGACAGCAACCATGGAGTTTCGGTCATAGGTCGAATAAGCGGTGGGGTGTTCCGACCACCTCCAACCGGCACCATCTCCTAAGGAGAATACCTCACAACCCCGGCCATGTAGGAAGCGTACCACCTTGTAAGTGCCGGATGGGATGGCGCGACCAAAGCCGAAGACGGTGTGCCACGGCTTCCACAATCCCAACACATCCTCTTGAGACTCCTTGGGACAATCCACGAGCACCTCTCCGGTGGCCGGGTTGATCACACATGGGCCATGGTTATAGTCACCAGTGGCGCAGATGAGATCGTCCATGCTCGCGGAGAGCAAACCAGAGCAATGTACGCCTTTTATCACCCTCACATCATTGCCGTCCATGTCCATCAGCCGCAGTTCCGGGCCTCCGCCACGAACTTCCCGCAAGGAGCTCACGGCGATGAATGTCTCGGCGTTGAGAGATTTATGGGCGGCGACGAAGATCGGATCATGGAGGAGGGCTCGCCACTCTTTGGACACGGATCGGAACCGGCACACGGACCTCACCGGCAGCCTCGAAAGAATTTCAAGGATGAGGTCGGTTGGCAACTTGGCAGCACAATCCGCCGGCGCACGCGCGCTGGTCGCGGTTGCAGGGGACCTAGGAAGGCGGCGGCGGCGTCCAAGCGACTGGTGTGGCGTCATGGCGGTGCACGGCGGCGCACGTCGTGTGGTGGCGACGGCAAGGGACGAGGGTTTTGGAATCGCTGAGAAGTGTGGGCTTTGCGATGACGCAGATTTAGTACTCCTACGTAAATATGTTTCCAATTAACAGGCCCAGGAAGCAGTAGCAAAAGGAATGTGTTTTGGGCTTCTTCTGTTGCTTTTTTTTTTTTTTTTGAAAGCAAACTTGTATTCATAATAAACTGGGGATACAGATCGAACACGAACACAAGAGCAGAAACATGAAGAAGAAGAGGACAAGGACCATCGTCTTCAACCTCACGACAAGAAGAAAGCTGAAACCATCTCCACTACAGAGAAGGAAAAACAACATCTTCAAGCCGACTAACTGGAGCAAAAGGACCCCTTGCCAACAGGCTTTGTGAGCCGCAAGATCCACCAACATGGAGTTGGATCTAAACTGTGGAAGAACATCGGCCGGCGACAGTCGCCGAGTCCATCTCACTCCGGTACAGCCAGCAGACCACCAGACCCCTCCTTGGCCTCCATCCTCTTCCATCACGCTCCAGGGGAAGCTCCGTGGCTCCGTGTCGACGCCGGAGCAAGCGCCGCCGCGGCGGCGGAGCCAGAGCACAAAATCCTCCACAAGGCTGCCGCCGCCGGCACAGCAACCTTGACCGGAACGATAGCGACCGGATCCGCCGTCAGCCCCCACCCTGGAGTCCCGCCGGCGCAGATCTGACGCAACTTTATTCACCGCCGCCGCCACCACCGCCGAAGCCGAAGAGACGGACGCGCGAAGACCTAGCCCTACCCTATCTACACGCCATGAACGAGCTAGCAAGGTTCCCCTCCCCTCCCGCCGCCGGAGCAGCCGGCGTAGGGCAGAGGAACCCCACCGCTCGCCGGCGGAGGACGGTGGCACACGAGTCTCTCTGCTTATCGCCTTTCGCGAGAGCGAAGAGATAAGGGAGAGAAGAGATTGCTAACCTGGCTGCACCTTGGCTGGCCTGGCTTCTTCTGTTGCTAGCTAGTCAATTAGCCGCATAGACTTGACTTGGTGTTCTGTTGTTAAGATTAGATCTTTGTTGCCATAAAATAACAGATTTCCTATAAAACAGCTATCTGTTTTACAATTGAGAAACAGCTACTTTGTGGACCGTTCAATCAGTTGCACCAATCTTAGCTCGGTCCGTGCTTTCAGTCCGACGCGTTAAGTCGACGTGTCCCTCACCGCTCTCTTTTCTCCGAGTTCCCCCTTAATTTTTGAATTTTCATTTCGTATCACGTGTGGTGTCGCGGAGAGGCGGAGCTATGCCGGAGAGGGATTTGTCGGCGGCGCAGCCCGCGCAGGCGGCGTCGGATGCGGTGGCGATGCGCGAGGGGGGAGACAGCCGGCGGCGAGGGCGGCCATCTCCCATCGGGGATAGCGGTGGAGGAAGACATCTCTGTTTTTTTTTTTCTTTTTCAGTTTTAAAGTCTTACAACCGTGTGTCATTTCGCTCTGACTCGCTGGAGGAGGGGAAATGCCGGAGACGGCTATGGCGGAGAGGTCCACGGGGTTCCCGCAGCCGGTTTGCTCGGAGATGGAGAAAGCGATGGCTCGTGAGCACGGGAGGCATGGACGCCGCGGGCGAGATGGGTACTCCTCTGCGCTCCATCCTCTGTTTCGTTCCTCTTTCTTTTCTAGGCTCGCTGGCGCGAGGGTTTTGGGTGGGGAATGGTCTCGCGGCGAGTTTCCTATGGTGGTAGAGCGCGGATTTGAACGAGCACACAGCCGACGCTAGCATGGGGTTAGTCGTGGAGGATTTGTATTCCGCGGATTTCATCAATTTTTTCTTCCTCATCCAGTCATTCGGGCTGTGGCCTCGCTGTTGCTGATGTCGTGGCGAGTTTATGCGGCGGGAGGGAGTTTTTTTTTGTTCTAGCACAGCCGCGGTGCAATATATTTCTTTTTTTTTTTGACAGAAACCGTAGCCTTTATTAATCTGTTGCACCAAGATCGGTAGCAACAACATGAGATACAAAGTCTGGTACATGATCATGCCAAAGCATAACAGCACCTGAGACAAGACTAGCTCCATTAGTGGCTAAGACATGGGCCACTATATTACAAACACGCTTACAATGCATCACTTTGTATTCTAAGAAGTTGGTAACCAGCAGGAATTTTGCCTCCCTGAATAGAACTCCATGGCGAGCTAAATCGAGCTCACTAGATTGAAGAGCTGACTTTAACAAGGTTGCGTCAGTTTCAATAATAATCCGTCCCATACCTGCCTCAGCTGCAAACTGGATAGCCTTCAGACAAGCAATTGTTTCGGCATGAAGAGCATCAGCGACATGAGCAAGTTGCCCCATACCAGCACCACACACGTCGCCATTGCAGTCCCTAATACAGAATCCCCAGCCGCCCGTGTGACTTTCCCTGCAGAAAGAGCCATCAATATTGATTTTTAAGTAATCTACAGGAGGTTTGGACCATCTATTAGTGGCGGGAGCATGTGCAGCATGAGATTTGCACAAAAAGGAAGTGAACTCTGAGGTGTATTGTATTGCTGATGAGGCAACAGCAGCTGGAACAGGAGAACGTTCCCCGGCATTCACAGAATTGCGAGCACTCCAAATTTTCCAGAGAAGTGTGATGGATAGCAGACGGGGGTTCTCGTCCAAATTTAGTAAAGCATCCACGGCTTGTGATGCATTTGTACATTCCAACAACACTTGTCGGACAGACTCCAGATTTGCCTCACGCCAAACTGATTTAGCAAACTTGCATTTGAGAAAAATGTGGCCGCAGTCCTCGTCAAGTCTATGGCACATTGGGCAGAGGGTTTCAAGATTTAAACCTCTGCGCTTCAAGTTCATCTTGACAGGCAAGCTATTATGCCCCAAGCGCCAAAGGAACATGCTGATTTTCCTGGGGGTATTCAGGCTCCAGATTTTTTGCCATTTGCTTGGCACGCCTATTGTTGGATTCGCTACAGCAGATGAGTTGGTTTCGCCTGCAGCAACATCCAACAACTTGAGCCTGAGCTTGTATGCTGACTTAACAGAGAAAACACCCTTTGGGTCAGGATGCCAAGCCGGAAAATCATCAAATCCTTCTTGGATTGGGATGGTGAGGATCTGCTTCGCATCGTCGGCATTGAAAGTTTGCATGACAAGATCATGGTCCCATTGTCCGGTGATAGGGCTAATGAGATCACAAACTCGCTCCAATAACTGATGGCGGTCACGATATGTACTTGGTCTTCTAGTAATTCCTCTAGGAACCCAAGGGTCCTCCCAAATGTTGATGCTAAGACCATCGCCCACACGCCAAATTAAGCCTTGTTTGATCAGGTCTCGACCTTTTAAAATACTGCGCCATGTATATGATATTCCTTCTGTTGGAGAAACATTTAGAAAGTCACCTGTGGGGAAATACCTAGCTTGTACATTTTGCACACATTGAATCTGGATCAACAAGAATTCTCCAAGCTTGTTTGACAGCATTGCGATATTGAAGGAGTATAAATCTCTAAAGCCTAAGCCCCCTTCTTTTTTTGGTTTGATAATTTTTCCCAAGATAGCCAGTGCAACTTATTCTCTTTATCCATTTGACTCCACCAAAATTACAAATCATGGCAGAGATCTCATCACATCAACACCTTAGTCAAGTCGAAACAGGACATGGCAAAGGTGGGAATCGCTTGCGCTACTGCCTTGATAAGAATTTCTTTCCCTGCCTTTGATAGACCTTTTCTTTCCATCCTTGGATCTTACCCAAATCTTACTCTTCAAATATTGGAATTTTCTTTTTTCGCCCTTCCAATATAGACAGGAAGACCAAGATATTTTCATTAGTTCCTTCACTTGTCATATTAAGGCAGCCAAGAATTTCAGATTTCCGAAGAGCATGCGGTGCAATATATTTCCCTTTCTAGGAACAGGATTGTATTTGACTTTGGTTGCTCAGTTTCAAGCCAAACGAGCAGAATGATGGATCCACATGTACTCTGACGCCCACCATTTTGTTCCTGGAGAAAATGATTCTCCATGGCTGTATCCTGGTGTCTAAATCCACTATGTGTTTTTGATTGAGACCCGTATCGGCAAATATATCCTGGGATAGATACAGTGAGTTCTTATAACCTTAGGCCGTCCGTAATGGTTCGTCTCTACTAGCCGTTTCTAAGCTGCCAGGTCATACAGGATAGCCCAGACGAGAAGCGTACCATGCATTCTATTTTTTACACTGCATGCGCATTAAACACAGATTGGGATCTTCTGTGTCCCCTGTACGAGCACAACAGCTAGAGAGAGGAAGGAGGACGCACGCGCGGTCCACACGGGATCAAAGAAAGTTACTTTTTCTAGGTTCACGCGCTAAGATCCGTCTCCCCGCTTACATACGGTATCCTTCTCTTTCTTCATTAAACAACTTCCCACGTCAGCTCTAATCCTAGCTGGCAAACCTAAGATACGGCTGATTTGGAGCGTTACGGAAGGCCTTATAACCGTTGTAGCTGATGGCCTGATGCTATATGTAGTTCTGTACGCTGATTTCTTTCGATTTGGTGCTGTGTACAGAAGGTCTTTGTAGAACGGAATGACAATTTTTTTTAAGATGGTGGTGTCAGTGGAGTACTGTTTTTGGCGGTACATCTTACTTAGGTTCTTCAGTTAAAAACTGGTGATATATTGGCCAATTGCTTTCAGCGGTAGTTTAGTGTGATTTGTGGATTCAGCTCTACAATTCTAGCATGCGTCTCTGTAGCTGCGTGTATGTTTTTCTCCAAAATATGTTGGTGTTGTAACTCTCTTTATCTTTCTGTTCCAAGTTGTAAGCCACTTTTACTTCGTTAATCTCAATGGAATCTACCAAATTACCAGTTCAAGGGTTTGTGAAGTGATATGAACCATGACTGAAAATCTCCCCTTAAATTAACAAGAGAAAAGATATAGACGTGTGATGCAACCAAAGCAACAGCCATAAGCAAGAGATGAACACGTGTCGTGTTTTTTGCTTTAACTGGATGCCCATGGTTTTTGTCCCGAAAGTTCATGCCTGAAAAATACTCACAGATCAACATATATCGTTTTGTGTGTACTTTGGTTCTCATGTCCTAGTCTCTTTTTGTTGTTGTTTTGTAGATGCTAGAAGACCAGAAAGTTTGGGAATGGTCTGCCTATAGGGCCTTCCAGAGTTTGTCAGCATATCAGGCCATGAACCTGATCATGGACTGTTGTATATTAAGAGATGCGAACATATTAGCTCAAGTTACAAAGTATGTTTCTTGTGCAGATTCATGACTGGTTTTGTTCCAAAAAATCTTCTGCAACTAATCAGCTGCATTTGTTCGTTACAATTTATTTTGGGAAAATGTTAAGCCTAGAAGAAAAAGGATCCAGGGAAAATTTTCCTTGTATGGCTTGTTCACTACAGAGGTAGATACATCTTAGCTAGCATTTCAATTCTTATCAGATGAAAAGTAGATGACTCTGTTTTACCTCATTTCCGATGATTTTTCTCCTCATTTTGTCTAGTATGAGCAGATCATGGCATGGTTGGAGTTTTCGATTTCTTCCCCGGTATGGCACTATCTATTTGTGTTGGCTCCCAATGGAACAGGTCCTTTTCCATGAGCGTTGCCTTTCAATATTTTATTTGATTTCTCAACCAAGCCTCAAAGTATATGTCTTGTGTGAGAAATAACATCAAAACATTTCTACAGGTGAATCCACATGGTTCGCAGCCGATATATGAGGTGGACACTCATGTTTGTGTTTTCAATCACTCTCATTATTTTTCTTGTGTGTCAAGAGATTAATCTACCACCCTAAACTACGAGGGAAATTGTATTCATGTGTCCATTTTTTCGTTTATGTTTTCTTCAGCGGCGATGATAATTGTTGCGATCTTTGTTTGTAAGACTAGCATTTGAACATTTTACTCACTCACCTCAAATGAACATTCTTTTCCTTTATTATGCTCACAAAATTTTTAGTACCTCATTACTTCTTATTTTTTTAGTCTGAATGCACTCCAAAATAATCTAGACATGCTTTATTTGTTATTTTTCATGCCTCTTCAGAAGGTCGGGGGGACTTTTCGCCTAAAAGGACTTGCAGTAGTCTTCTGCATGGAGGCGATGATTGCTATGGCCTCATGGTATTTTTATTTGCGACCACTCCTGAATCATTTATCGATTTGGTAGTCTAGATATTCAGTCATCATCTTTTCTTTCGTCAGTCTCTCTTTTGTCATTCAGTCACACTATTTCTTGAGAATTATTCATCTTGTTTTCAGTCCTTCAGTTTTCTACTTTTCTTTAGTCACTTTTCAATCACAATGTTTCTTCATTTTGTCTTTAAGTTTATTCTTTAGTCTATGTCTTTCCTCAGTCATCAGTCCTTAATATTTTCATTCTCATTCTGCGCCATCATTCTTAATCTCTATCGTTGGATTGTCATTCTCAGTTATTTTATCATTTCCTCATCAGCTTTTTATCTTGTTCTCAGTTTTCTCCTTCATTTTTTTAGTATAGATGTCTTGTCATTCGTAGTTTCTATCCTTTCCTTGCCATTCTTAGTTTTTATCTCTGTTCACAATAGAAAAGGGAATTCGCTTGTTACCAAATGGAATTTGTTCTCAGTTTTCTAAGTTATTTCATTCATTCTCGGTGTTCTAAGTCTTTCATTCTTCATTTGTTTCAGCCACATTATTTTTTGTAGAGTCATTTGTCTCATTATTCACTCTCTTTCTTTTCATTTCTATCCCAACAAGACGGATGTAGTGCAGTGTCATCGCTGGAGACCAAAGAGGTTTGCACGGACATGGTGGTGTTGCTACCGACTTTGCGAACGGTCCAGATGCTAGTGCTAGAGTCTCTGTAAGTTAGTTTCGTAAGTGCTAACTTATTAAGTTACTCAGTCATTTCTTCTTTATTTTGCATCATTGTTCTTCAATTTTCTCTCATTTCTAGTGAACTCATTTTCCAGTCTTCAGTTGAGTTTCTATGAGTTGCTAAGTATTCCCTTTTGTTAGGTGTTTGTGCATTCGGTTTCTCGTTTTTTTCTTCAGTCATCAATTTGTTATTTTTCTTTTTAGATATTAGTATTAAACAACGGTGGAGCAAGATCAGTGTACCAGCGGCTGTATCTTGCTAGTACAATGAAACTTAACTGTAGTATTATTTTGTTTGATCTTTTCTTTCTTCAATTTTGATTTGCTTGCTCCTGGTCAATGCTACTGTTTTTTTTCAACTGAATCAGTACCTTTTGTTGGTATATTACTCTGTTTTTTAGTCTAATCCCTCCATTCTTATTCTCACACAAGAAATGAAGATTCAAATTTAACTGTAGTATTATTTGTTGTTTACTTTATTCTTACTGACAGCATAATACGAATTCTTTTGGTGCATGTGGCAGATGATAAAGGGTTTTTTTATGGGGGAGATTTACACAATGGGCTCTTTGTCATTCTCAGTCTTATTCATTAGTATCTCAGTCTCTAAGTTTCATTATTCTCATTTTCTCGATCACCTCTTTTAGTTTTCTTATCTTCAGTCATTTTTCTCAGTTTTGAATTTTAGTATTTTGCTAAGTTTCTCACTAATTCAGTTAATCATATTCATTAGTACCTCAGTCTCTAAGTTATTTCTTTCAGCTTTTTATTCTCTTAGTCTTATTGTTTTTCAGTTATATAATTGTCTTATTGTTCTTGGTGTCTCGGTAAGTTTCACTTCATCATTTGCTTAGTATCTCAGTTTTTCACTTCATCGTTTTCTTAGCATCTCAGTTCCTCATTTTCAGTCTTTATTGTTCTTGGTCTCTCTTTCTTAGTATTTCCTTGTTTTTCAGTTATATAATTGTCTTATCGTTCTTGGTGTCTCGGTCAGTTTCAGTTCATCATTTGCTTAGTATCTCAGTTTTCCATTTCATCGTTTTCTTAGTATCTCAGTTCCTCATTTTCAGTCTTTATTGTCTTGGTCTCTCTTTCTTAGTATTTCATTGTTTTTCAGTTATATAATTGTCTTATCGTTCTTGGTGTCTTGGTCAGTTTCAGTTCATCATTTGCTTAGTATCTCAGTTTTCCACTTCATCGTTTTCTTAGTATCTCAGTTCCTCCTTTTCAGTCTTTATTAGTATTTTGTAGGTTTTGCACTCAGTACATGGAATAAGAGGGAAGACTAGATTTTATTCAGTAGAATACCTGGGATTCCAGAATTTCTTCATTTTCAGGTACGGCATTTGCTTGCTCTTTTCTGGTTGTTCCATCACTAGATCTGAGCTCCCTCTCTCTAATTGTCCTTTTGTGTGTTTCTTGTGTTGGAGATCAACTCGTATCTGTCCTCAATAGGCAAGGACTGGAGATCGTGGGAGGGGAGAAGCAGCTGCAGGTCGGGGCTTGGGGGTAGGTGCCGTTCTTTCTTTGCTGGAGAAGATGACTTGTTTTTTGATGGGCGTTTTTTAGGCTTTTTGCTGGGCTGCTAGACTTGTTCTGTCGGGCTTTCTATTTGGACAACTGAGGGAAATAATAAATTGGGCTGCGGGCGGAAGTAAAAGATGACAACTCAATGAAATGGGCTGCTAAAAAATCTGT
Organism: Puccinellia tenuiflora; assembly: GCA_012064385.1. Taxonomy (NCBI): domain Eukaryota; kingdom Viridiplantae; phylum Streptophyta; class Magnoliopsida; order Poales; family Poaceae; genus Puccinellia; species Puccinellia tenuiflora. Next base: position 10,401 of record QRDG01000626.1, on the reverse strand, counting down.
CTGTTTCGGAATTAGGAAAACAGACAGTTTTTCTATTTCTCTTCTCCAGCTGTCGGGTTCTTATTGGTTTAAAAAATGTGTCTGTTTCTAATTAGAGAAACAGCTAGCTGTTCAATAGTCACTCCCAAAAAAAAATGGTTGTGCAAATGTTCATATATGTCAAACACTTATTCGGATAAGATAAAAAAAAGTGTTGTCGCGATTAGTGAAAAGGGTTCCTCTTAACTTAAGGAGCCTAGCCATGAATAGCGACTTAAAACTTTCTTAATTAGTGGCGGCTGGGAATTTAGAAATTTATTTTCTACTCCACTCTAGCATGTAGTTATATAAAAATAAACTATAAACAGTACTCCCTCCGTTCCATAATGTAAGACGTTTAATAAGCTAAACTAGCTTGCTAAAACGTCTTATATTATGGAACATAGGTTGCAGTAGATTGCATGAAAAGGAAAGAAAAAAAAATGACTGGTCTAGGTGCGGCGATCGACAAGTCGTGGGAAAATGGCAAGAGAAACTCTAGCAGTTGAAGCATCATCGGTGCCGACGGAGGCGACCCCGGTGCAAAATCCCAAAAAGGGCAAGTGTCACCACTATGCATGGTATCCCTGGACTGTTCATTGGGCCGGCCGTAAGCCTGCAAGGAGGCACCGTAAGCCCGGAAGGGGTGCTCGATCGCTACGATGCACGCCGAGGATGCGACCAATGCGTGCACGATGCTGAGACCGTCGTCCCAATGGCTGGGTTCAATGGTTGTTGGTTCCTTCCTTGATTCTGGATATATAGCAACCATATAACCGGGAACAACCATATCTCGTCTTGACTCCATTGACGAGAGCAGAAGAAGATGCGGTCAAATTTGGAGCTGGGTGGGTTTCTGGTGGACATACAAGGCCGTGGCTCAGTTCTGTCCGAGTGCAGCAATGGGGAACACAAGGTACGTAGCATCATCTCGCTTGGCAAGCTCACCGAGGTTGGTGTCAAAGACGGTGCCGGCCTAGCTGCTGGCGAAGGCAGGGACACGGAATATGGTCGAATAGAATGTTCATGTGCGTTCTGTTAGGGTGTGTTTGGTAGTCTGTGTCACTCTGGCATCGGTTTCCCAAGTGAGACAGGCTGGTCTTATACATGCTAGACTAAGATGTTGTCGTGTGTTTGATGGTTTGTATGTGTTGAGCTAGGCTTAGATGAGACGTTGTTTGGTGGCTTGTACGCATTGGTACATGCTGAGTCATTTCACCATTCCAACGGTTTGTAAATAATATTAAAATAATATTTGTATTATGTGGTTGAATTAAATTAATTTGTAATCTAGAGCCGATCTTAGGATTTAAATATCATATCACAGTTTTTACTTATAGGTCCTCTAGGTCTAGAAATTTAAATTACAAACAGATCCAAATATTTATACACAGATCCCTGAAAAGAATTTTAAAAAGCAATCGGGTCTTAGGGCTTCACTGAGCTCGTCCGGAGGAGGTAGCTCGACGCGGCTGGGCGCAGCTTGGCCGTCGGAGGAGGTAGCTCGGCCAGAGGAGGTAGCTTGCCCAGATGACTGAACCAGGCTACCAAGTACCAAACACCAAAACTGGCTTGAGGTGAGGATCTCTAGGAGGAGCCGGGCTACTAAACACACCCTTAGTGTCCATGTATGTTGACGGGATATTGGCTTAACTTTCAATCCTTGTTTCAACAAATAATGTTCACTATCATCTATGAGACATGTTCATGCATGACAAATAAATTTTGCACACTAGTTCAAAATGTGGTTTTCATGGAAATATTTATAGTGACTCGTCACTCATGGTGTATTCACCTATTTTCTAGGAAATGTTCACATATCACATTAAAAATGGTTCTCGTTACACGAACAAAGCATCATATTTTATAAAAATGTAAATGGGCTGGTGGAAAAGACCATCACCTTAATTTTATGTAAAACACCATCACTTAATTATGTATTAGTTAGACACATGAAAAACTAAAGAAAACTAAAAGAAATAAAACATCAATTTCTAACCAAGGAGAAATTAAAGAAAAAGAAAATAATGGTAAAAAAAGGTAAATTAAATTATAAAAAATAAAGGTACCCATAAAAGAGAATGAAATAAAATTAGTTAAAAAGTGCACAAATATTAAAAATAATGAAAATGCAAAAATAAAATATTAAATAGCTTATCTTATGTGTTGTTCTATTTTTTGTGCATGTCCAATCTGAATAGTAAATCACTAATTCCATCTAGACTATATCAAACAAAGTAGGTTTACATATATGTTTTGCTAAACCTTAGCCTCCACCAGCAAGCGTAGAGAGTTAAGGCTTTGGGACACGTCAACTTGAATACTATTTTTCTTAAAACTACTTCTCACATTTTAGGATGAAAGGGTTTTGAATAATTTCTTTTCACTAGAGTTCAACACTGTATGGAAATTTATAAACAAAAATTTATATCTTATTTGATTTAACAAATAATCAGTAGTCTCAAAATAACTACATATTTTAAACCGAACACTATAGCTCATGGCAATATGCCGGTTCACCATTTCAAACAAAGGTATCAAATTGGGTCAAAGAGAATTTGTGTGTTTGTCACAAGGTCAAAGCTTTTTGTTTGTATTGTATTTCCAGTACAAACATCTAACAGTGGGGTTGATTGCCGATGGTCATAATTGCAATTAACAAAGATACTATTAAAGGTTGTTAGTATGTACTACAATTTGAGAGAAATAGTTTTGAGCCTGACTATGTTAGAAGTCCTCGCACACGTAATCTAAAGTTGAAATACATATGGGGCTAAGTTTGGAATTTGGCTTTGTCGCTATAAATAGATGCTATGGTATGCTATACCTCTCAAAATACAAAATCTAAACCCTATCTAATTCATTGGAAAAATTTGAGTTGCTTTTTTCCATGAAAACATGGCAACTCACACTATGGATAAAAACCAAATCGGAAAAAGTTATTCCGAACCCTAACTAATTCATTGTAGGGGCTTCCCCTACTGCATTTCTTTAAATTGTAAGAATTTAGTATTTCCATACTATTTACTATCTCTTGCGTTCTATCTTATTAATTCTTGTTTCTCTTCCATTAAATTCATTGGTTGCGCTAACTTCAGGGATAGATGCGAGATGAAGGGCCAGTCGGCGTATGCGCGACACAATGCACAAGAGAGAAGGAGGTGGGCCCTATGCCTAGTGTAATGTCTCAGGCAAAGATAATGTGAACGTTTGGTTCAACGTCATCAAATACAGAGGATCCCACTAATCAGAAACAACGTTAGCACGACTAAACCAGCCAACTAGTGCTTTCTGCAAAACTGTTAAGCTCCATCGGTGGGCTTACAAACGGGTGATTTTTTGAAACCCTAGAATGAATTGTTGTGTTTTTGTATTTTTCTAATTCAGACAGTAAAATACCCAATACTGGTATTTCTTGGTAACCGGTAATCCTGGTGTCCTCGGGTAATATACACATGGAATGTTTGTTGAGTGCCTATATCCCATCAATCCAGTGTTTTGTGGGGCAGCCATGGTAGGTGGATAGTTGTCCCGTGTAGCATGGGGTGTGGGAAATTGAGCCGTGCGGCGTTGCAATTCAAGAGAGAGTGGTAGTATTTCAGGTGCGATTCTGAAAGGTGGCGTAGGTCGTGGGAGCCGCTAAAGCCGACCCCGAGAATTGATAATTTCGAGATCATTGATTTATGCCCCATGGGTGACGAGGTGACCATCAACGTTGGCTATCGCCACGTCGGGCCTCATAGTCGGCGCAAAATAGTATGGAGTGTATGATTTAGAAAGTCCATTTTGGGGGTCGAGCTTCATGGAGCTCGGTATTCTAAAAAAAATTAAACCTGTATTTTTATGTATCAAAAATTTCGAAACAAAAATTTTAGATGTATATTATGTCGATATTTATAACTGAGAAAATTTTCAATGCAAAACTCATATTATTTTAAACTACATAATAACGACAAATTTGGCAAAATTTCATGAAACTGGGCACCGTCTACCGATCCAGATCTAAATATTTGTCCTTTTTACCTGGGACAAAATACAACGAATTTGGGATTGAATTTTGCACACCTGCAGATTATATTATTATCTACATGTACATGTTTTTTCAAAAAAAAATTAAAAACTTTAAAATACGAATTTTGGATGTTTGAAATAACGAGCTCCATGCAGCTCAGCCTCCATACCGCCGCACCCGTGTATGGTTCTTCATCTCTGCTAGAATTTTTGTAACAGAAAATCGTAAAATAATTTGCATCCAAATGGCACGTTTGGTTCAAAGGAATTTTGTATGAATTTTGGAACATTTTCTAGAGACTTTTCTTATAGAGTATATGTGGTTTGTAGCACCTGGATCAAAGTAATTTTTTTATATGGTCTACTTCGAAATTAGTTTCATAAAAGAGTGTTTACACAGACTATAAGAATTTTGTTTATACGACAACTATAACATAGACACAATTATTCCGAAAAAATATTATGTTGCTCCTACAATTCATTTAAGCGACAAGTATGCCAAATTCATTCATGTCTTCTCAATTTAATTTACATAGGGAGGGGGTTACGGGACACGTGGGATCTCCTGCTAAGGGACCCGAGAGGCAGCACACCGGAAAATTTGGCTGGCTTCCTCCTCGTCGCCGGCATCATTCGTCTCCCTTTCCCCATTGCCGATCGACGCAGTTCCCTACTCCCTGCCTCCCGTCGGGCCATTAGTTACTACCTCTCTTCCATCCATCTGCGCGCTCCGTTCTGCGCTCGGCTCCTCATCCCTCTCGTCGCCGATGGCAGCTCAGCTGTTCGACGAATGCCACAACAGGTTTCCTCTCTTCCGTCGGTCACCATGGATCGCTAGAAAAGCGTGCGTTGTGGACGGACGCCTAAAACGGCAGCTTCCAACTTGCAGTCGTCTCTCGTGCAGCAGTTGCAGTTGCATCACCTGATACCTCAATCGAGGGATGCGCATGCAGTGTGTTGAGCAACAAGTCAAGTCAGGAATATGGTCATTTCTTTTCCACCCGTGGATATGCCCCAGGCCGATGTACGCCGTCGAGTGGTCGTTGTTCAAACTTCCAACAAAGGTCAGACATCCTCTCTCACTCAACTCCGTTGGTTATCGATCCTCTTCAGTACATAAAGCAGTGATTAATTATTGCCCCTGTTTAGCTGCTAGACTATTGTTACTACACCAGTTGCGAGATAGTATACTACTAAAGCATTGCTACAAACCGCATGTGAACTGACTGTTATGGAATGAACTCTTCTATTCCAAAGGGGCCAAAGCCAGTATATATACAGGTGAGTGAACAGTAACCCTATAATCTCTACACATCTAACACCCCCCATCAAACTCATGGTGGGTCAACAACACTGAGTTTGGAGAGGAAGAACCCATGCTGCGCTCGAGCCTGTGCCTTCGTGAAGAAATCCGCAGCTGTAACTCGGAGGGCACATAGTGAAGAGCAAGAATCTGATCCTGCACAGCCGCACGCACAAAGGAGGCATCCACGCCGATGTGCTTGGTGAGCTCATGCTTCACTGGATCACGCGCAATGCTGATGGCAACCGGTACTGTCTGACAATAGAGAAGTCGGTGCAGCAGCAGAAACACCAAAGTCTGCTAGCAACCATCGCAACCAGGTCACCTCAGCCGTCAACATAGCCATCGCTCGCAACTCAGCCTCTGCACTGGAGCGGGAAACTGCCTTCTGTTTCTTCGTCTTCCAGGCAATGAGAGATCCTCCAAGAAAACACAATAGGCAGACAGCGAGCGCGATCAGAGGGATCACTTGCCCACGTAGCATCAGAGTAGGCCCTGGAGCTGGAGAGAGCTGGAGCGAGGAAAGAAAAGGCGGCGAGAGATCGTGCCACGAAGATATCGTAGAACACGGAGAAGGTGGACTATAGTGGACAGAACTGGAGCAGATACGAACTGACTCAGAAATGTGGACAGGGTATGATATGTCTGGACGAGTGACAGCCAGGTAGACAAGACTCCCAACAAGATGGCGATAGCGTGTCGGGTCTGTGAGGGGATCACCATCGGTAGCACGAAGCTGAACATTGAGCTCCATAGGAGTCTCAGCAGTGCACTCATCACCAAGAGCGGCGCGAGCAAGAAGATCCTGAATATATTTTTCTTGAGAGATGTAGAAGCCATCAGAAGTCGAAGAAACCTCAATCCCAAGAAAATAGCGAAGAGGACCAAGATCTGACATCAGGAACTGCTCACGGAGGCGAGCCTTAACAAAGGCAATATACTCAGAGTCATCGCCAGTAATGATCATGTCATCAACATATAAGAGTAGGAGCGTCCGACCACGAGGTGAGGTTGTGGACAAACAGCGCAGGATCATGGTCGCTAGGCACGAAACCAGCGGCAGTCACCACCAGAAGCGAAACGCTCAAACCAGGCGCGAGGGGCTTGTTTAAGGCCATAGAGAGAGCGCCGAAGACGGCAAACCATACCATCAGGAACAGAGTACCCCGGTGGTGGCTGCATATAAACCTCCTCACGCAACTCACCATTGAGAAAGGCATTCTGGACGTCAAGCTGAGACACAGACCAATGACGAACAGAAGCCACAGCGAGAAGAGTGCGAACAGTGGTCATGTGGGCAACAGGAGCGAATGTCTCATCATAATCGCGTCCCTGCTCCTGCTGAAAACCACGAGCCACAAGACGAGCTTTGTACCGCTCAAGAGAACCATCGGAGCGAGTCTTGATCTTATAGACCCACTTGCAAGTGATGGGTGCGAACACCGGGAGGAGGAGAAAACAAGATCCCATGTGCCAGTGCGCTCAAGTGCAGCAATCTCCTCGGCCATCGCAAGCTGCCATTCATACTGAGCCATGGCATCCCGATAGGAAGTGGGCTCAACAGCAGCAGAAAGGCCGGTACTGGGAAGGAGAATAGCGAGCAGGAGACCGTAAGGAAGGACGAGAACGAAGGTTAATGAACCGGTGTAAGACGGGGAAGGTGGAGCTCCGGAAGTAGAGGGTATGTCAGAGGAACCATCCACAACACGAGGACGACGATGTAGTGGAGAGGAAAGGGTGGAAAGGGGAGGACACGCCGAGCGGTAGTGGAGAGGCAGGTGACGAGGGAGGATAGGAAGAAGGAGGGGAGGGTGGTGTCGGAGGTGTATCAGAAACCGTGGGACTCGAACGAGGTGGAGGGGGAGGAGTAACGGTAGGCACAGAGGGAGATGTGTCGGGGAGTATAAGGAAGGAGAGATCGTCAACTGAACAGGGGAGGTGGTAGTGACGCGTATAGTTAGTACGAGACTCATCAAAAGTCACATCATCGTGGACATCACTCATCGACGACGCCAACGAGATCCCAACTCGGTAACCCTTGTGGCTCATCACTGTACCCCGAGAAAGACAACACTCAACCAGCTGAGCCAGATTAGTTATGGTGCGTATCACAGCGGAGCAAGAAGAACATAGCACACACACCCACAAACAGACGAAGAGCGGAGTAGTCAGGAGAATGACCCGAGAGACGCTCCATAGGAATACCACCCCTGTAAGGCCAGCCGAAGGCTGGATGTTTGATTAAGATAGGTGGACGTGGAAATAGCCTCAGCCCAAAAGTGGGGAGGAAGAGAGGCGGCGATCATCATCGCACGAGTTGTCTCAAGCAGGTGGCGATGCTTGCGCTCAGCAACACCATTCTGAGCATGGGCACCAGGACAAGAGAACTGGGCAAGAGTACCCCTGCTCGGCAAGGAAACCACGCAACATGCGGGAGATTATACTCACCCAGCCGAGTCCGCACGAAAAAACACGGATGGGCGTGGAAAACTGGGTGTGACCATGGCAGCAAATCGCTTGTATATGGAGAGAACCTCACTGCGAGATTTCATCAAATAGAGCCAAGTATAGCGAGAGAAGTCATCAATAAATAGAACATAGTAGCGATGACCCCCTTTCGAATCAAAGGAGCAGGACCCCATACTCAAGAATGTACTAAGTCGAAAGGACGTGAGAGACTGACTCACTAGTAGGATAGGGTAACTGAGTCTGCTTGCCAAGTCTACAACCATTACATGTAAGAAAACATCACAGAGACAGACCCTAAAACACCTTGGCGCACTAAAGAAGACAAGCGAGAGCCACAAATATGACCTAGTCCGATGATGCCACTGCCTGGATAGGAACGCCGAAGAGGAGGCAGCAAGAGCATGAGAACTGGCGGGTGTGGTGGCAAGCGGAAGGAACGCGAAGCCAGTCCAACCTCCCAAAGGCCCTGAGCATCATGGCGCCGAGGGCCGCTCCAACTAGAGCCTTGGTGCAACGATCCTGAACAGAGCAAGAGTCGGGATCAAGAATGACACGACAAACCAGAATCAGCAAGTTGAGCAGCAGAGAAGATTCATGGTATAGACGAGGAACATGAGAAACAATCAGGAAACAGAGAAAGACGAAGTAGAAAGAGTGCCACTACTAGCAACAGAAGCGGTGTTGCATCGGAAGTACAGAACATGATAGGAGAATCAATAGGTCGAAGAGACGACAGAGCAGAAGAATCAGAAGACTGTGAAAGGAAGCTCAAGAATCCAGAAACCACGGAGATGTACCGACTGTGTAGGCGGTGGTGGCGAATAGTAGCAGTAGTGGAAGATAGTCAGCGAGGCAACGGTGCCCGTTGAAGAAGAGCCAGAGGAAGGCCAGCATACGCTTGAGCTGGGCAATATCCGGGCAGTGAAGGAACTGTGCAGACGGAGCGCACGAACCGCAGGAGTGGAGCGAACCCATGTCACGTGCTTCTTGAAACAATCCGAATCTGGAGGTCCGACTTCTTGCAGTATGTCGCAGAAAACATTGTGAGAGCGATGGCCGACCCCCCCCCCCCCCCCCCAGCAGGGGGACCCGCCCGCCCACCCCCGTGAGGATGTGGGTAGCCGCGGTGAAAAGACGACACCCGGAGCGCGGGTGGTAGGCAAGCCACAGTGGGACCAAAGCCAGTTCCCAGCAGAACGGAGGCGAGTCTCCTCAGCGCGAAGCTCTGCAAGTACCTCTGAGATGGGAACACGTCGACCACGGGCAAGCAAGTGTGCACGCCTAGGCTCAAACTCGGTACGCAGCGAGACAAGAACTCATGGACACGCGCTGAAACTCCAAATCTGACCTCACTGTCTGACAGCAGCGACAAGTACCACAAACAACAGTCCTCAGGAGTCAAGCTGACGCCAGATGGCAGAGCACTGTGTATAGAACTCGTCAACAGTAGAGTCACCCTGCTGAAGATCATGCTTGACGCACCACAGATAGGTAGAGAGCATCACCAGAGGGCTGATAGCGCTGACAAAGATAAGTCCACATCGCAACAGTAGTGCCCAATCCCATAAACTCAGAAGCAAACTGGGGGTAGAACACTAGCAGTGAGGACAGCAGCAGCACGAGCATCATCATTGCACCACTGAGTGTAAACAGACAGAGCATCCCGATAAATAGAGAGAGACGCCGAGTAATCCGATACCTGCTGGTCATAGGCTTCAACTGCAAGATCATCAGCATCCTTGGCGGCAGCACGATCAGCCTCAGAAGCATCAGCGGCAGAAGAACAGGCGGCACCGGTGGAGTAGGAGCCACAGGAGCAACGGGGCACGGCGGACAGGGACCTCGCCAGAGAGAACACCCCACAGCAGAGGCCGCGCATGTGAATACGCATAAAGCCCACAAATTCGGCGTAGTTGGTACCATCAAAGATCACAGAGCACCGAGGAATAGCAACATAGCCCGAAGAGGACATAGCGGGCTCTCTGATTTTTTTTTTTTTTTTTTTTTGAAGTCAACTCTCAGGCAGGGCCGATCTAGATCGAGACCGACCCACAGTCCCGCACGCTACGAGCGATGCGAGGCGAGGACACCAGGCTGCCGGCGGCGAGCTGGGGCGGCAGGCAGCCGGCGGCGGGTCAGGCCGGAGGCGGAGGAGGCCGGTGCGGGTCCGGCCGAGGCGGAGCCGGCCGGCGGCGGAGCAGGCCGGGGCGGGTCAGGCCGAGGCGGCGGCGGAGGAGGCCGGTGCGGGTCCGGCCGAGGCGGAGCCGGCCGGCGGCGGAGCAGGCCGGGGCGGATCAGGCCGAGGCGGCGGCGAGCTGGGGCGGCAGGGAGCAGCGGCAGGGAGCAGCGGAGCAAGCCGGAGGCGGCGGCAGCGGCGCGGCAGGCCGGAGACGGCGGCGGCAGCGGCGCGGCAGGCCGGCAACGGAAGAGCAGCAGCGGCGGCGGCGATGCTGCAGGCCGGCGACGGCGGCAGCGGCGCGGCAGGCGACGGGTGCGGGGAGGAGAGAGCTAACCGTGTCGCTCTGATACCATGTTATGGAATGAACTTCTATTCCAAAGGGCCAAAGCCAGTACATATACAGGTGAGTGAACAGTAACCC